>CAXHJY010001387.1:32500-37500 GCA_964016885.1 Eledone cirrhosa
CTAATCCTATCCCTAACCTTAACCCTAACTCTCTACCCTAGCACTAACCAACTACCCTAACCTAACCCTTACATTAACCCTAACCCTAACCCTAATCCTCTACACTAACCCTAACCCTAATCCTAACCCTAACGCTAACCCTATCCCTAACGCTAACCCTAACCCTAACCCTAACCCTAACTCTCTACCCTAACTCCTAACCCTAACCGTAACCCTAACCCTAAGCCTAACCCTAATCCTCTACCCTAACCCTAACCCTAATCCTAACCCTAACGCTAACCCTAACCCTAACGCTAACCCTAGACCAAAGCCTAACCCTAAATTTAACCCTATCCCTAACCCCCTACCCTAACTCTAACCCTCTACCCTAAACCTAACCTTAACCCTAACTCTCTACCCTTAGAACTAACCATCTACCCTAACCTAACCCTTACCCTAACCCTAACCCTAACCCTAATCCTCTACACTAACCCTAACCCTAATCCTAACCCTAACGCTAACCCTAACCCTAACGCTAACCCTAACCCTAACCCTAACCCTAACCCTAACCCTAACCCTAACCCTAACTCTCTACACTAACTCCTAACCCTAAGCCAAACCGTAACCCTAACCCTAACCCTAACCCTAACCCTAACACTCTACCTAACCTTAACCCTCTACTCTAACCCTAACCCTAACCCTAATTCTCTACGCTAACCCTAACCCTAATCCTAACCCTAAAGCTAACCCTAAACATAAGCCTAACCCTAAATTTAACCCTATCCCTAACCCCCTACCCTAACCCTAACCCTCTACCCTAAACCTAACCCTAACACTAACCCTAATCTAACCATAACCCTAACGCTAACCCTAACCCTAAACCTATCCCTAACCCTAACCCTCTACCCTAACCCTAACACATACCCTAATCCTAACCCTACGCTAACCCTAACCCTAACACTCTACCCTAACCCTAACACTCTACCCTAAACCTAACCCTAACCCTAACCCTAATACTAACCCTAACCCTAACCCTAACCCAAACACTCTACCCTAACCCTAAACCTCTACATTAAACCTAACCCTAACCCTAACCCTAACTCTAACCCTAACCCTAACCCTAACACTCTACCTAACACTCTACCTAACCCTAACCCTCTACTCTAAACCTAACCCTAACCTTAATCCTCTACCCTAACCCTAACCCTAATCCTAACCCTAACGCTAACCCTGACCCTAACGCTAACCCTAAACCTAAGCCTAACCCTAAACTTAACCCTAAACTTAACCCTATCCCTAACCCCCTACCCTAACCCTAACCCTCTACCCTAAACCTAACCCTAACACTAACCCTAACCCTCTACCCTAATCCTAACCCTAAACCTAACACTAACCCTAACCCTAACACTAACCCTAATCTAACCATAACCCTAACGCTAACCCTAATATTAAATCTATCCCTAACCCTAACCCTCTACCCTAACCCTAACCCTAGCCTAACCCTAACTGTAACACTCTACCCTAACCCTAACCCTAACTCTAATCCTAACCCTAACACTAACCCTAACCCTAACCCTAACCCTAATACTAACCCTAACCCTAACCCTACCACTTTACCCTAACCCTAAACCTCTACATTAACCCTAACCCTAACCCTAACCCTGACCCTAACACTCTACCCTAACCCTAACCATCTACCCTAACCCTAACCCACTACCACAACCCTAGCCCTAAACCTAACACTAACCTTATCCCTAACCCTCTACCCTAACCCTAACCTTAAACCTAACCCTAACCCTAACCCTAACCATCTACCCTAATCCTAACCCTAAACCTAACCCTAACCCTAACCCTAACCCTCTACCCTACCCCTAACCCTAACCCTAACCCTATCTCTAAACTTAACGCTAACCCTAACACTCTACCCTAACCCTAACCCTTACACTAACCCTAACCCTAACCCTCTACCCTAATCCTACACCTACCCTAGCCCTAACCTTATCCCTAACACACTACCCTAACCCTACCCCTCTACCCTAACCCTAATCCTAACCCTAACCCTAACCCTAACCCAAGCCCTAACCCTAATCCTTATCCTAACACTAACCCTAACACTAACCCTCTACCATAACCCTAGCCCTAACCCTAACAATAACCCTATCCCTAACCCTCTAACCTAACCCTAACCTTAAACCTAAACCTAACCCTAACCCTAACCCTAACCCTAACCCTAACCCTCTACCCTAACCCTAGCCCTAACCCTAATCCTATCCCTAACCCTAACCCTAACCCTAACCCTCTACCCTAACCCTAACCCTTACACTAACCCTAACCCTAACCCTCTACCTTAATCCTACACCTACCCTAGCCCTAACCTTATCCCTAACACTCTACCCTAACCCTAACCCTCTACCCTAAATTTAACCCTAACCCTAACCCTAATCCTACCCATACCCTAACCCTAACCCTAACCCTCTACACTAACCCTAACCCCCTACCCTAACCCTAACCCTAAACATAACCCTAACCATAACCCTACCCCTAACCCTCTACCCTAAACCTAACCCTCTACCCTAACCCTAACCCTAACCTTAAACTTAACCCTAACCCTAACCCTAACCCGAACCATAACCCTCTAACCTAAACCTAACCCTAACACTAACCTTAACCCTCTACCCTGATCCTAACCCTAACCCTAACCCTAACCCTATCCCTAACCCTTACCCTAACCCTAACCCTAACCCTCTACCCTAATCCTAACCCTACCCTAACCCTAACCCTAACACTCTACCCTAACCCTAACCCTCTACCCTAACCCTAAGCCTATCCCTAACCCTAACCCTAACCCTAACCCTAACCCAAGCCCTAACCCTAATCCTAACCCTAACCCTCTACCCTAAACCTAACCCTCTACCCTAACCCTAACCCTAACCTTAAACTTAACCATAACCCTAACCCTAACCCTAACCATAACCCTCTAACCTAAACCTAACCCTAACACTAACCTTAACCCTCTACCCTAATCCTAACCCTAACCCTAACACTATCCCTAACCCTAACCCTAACCCTAACCCTAAACCTAACCCTAACCCTTACCCTAACCCTAACCCTAACCCTCTACCCTAATCCTAACCCTACCCTAACCCTAACCCTAACACTCTACCCTAACCCTAACCCTCTACCCTAACCCTAACCCTATCCCTAACCCTAACCCTAACCCTAACCCTAACCCTATCCCTAACCCTAACCCTAACCCTAAACCTAACCCTGTCCCTAACCTTAACCCTAACTCTCTACCCTAGCACTAACCATCTACCATAACCTAACCCTTATCCTAACCCTAACCCTAACCCTAATCCTCTACACTAACCCTAACCCTAATCCTAACCCTAACGCTAACCCTAACCCTAACGCTAACCCTAACCCTAACCCTAATCCTAACCCTAACACTCTACCTAACCCTAACCCTCTACTCTAACCCTAATCCTTACCCTAATCCTCTACCCTAACCCTAACACTAATCCTAACCCTAACGCTAACCCTAATCCTAACGGTAACCCTAAACCTAAGCCTAACCCTAAACTTAACCCTAACCTTAACCCCCTACCCTAATCCTAACCCTCTACCCTAAATCTAACGCTAACACTAACCCTAACCCTCTACCCTAATCCTAACCCTAAACCTAACGCTAACCCTAACACTAACCCTAATCTAACCATAACCCTAACGCTAAACCTAACCCTAAACCTATCCCTAACCATAACCCTCTACCCTGACCCTAACACTTACCCTAACCCTAACCCTAACCCTCTACCCTAATCCTAACCCTACCCTAACCCTAACACTCTACACTAACCCTAACCCCCTACCCTAATCCTAACCCTAACTCTAATCCTAACCCTAACACTAACCCTAACCCTAACCCTAACCCTAATCCTAAACCTAACCCTAAACCTAACCCTAACCCTAACACTCTAGCCTAACGCTAACACTCTACCCTAACATTCTACCCTAACCCTAACACTAACCCTAACCCTAAAACCACCACTAACCCTAACCCTAACCCTAACCCTGACCCTAACACTCTACCCTAACCCTAACCCTAACCCTCTACCCTAACCCTAACCCTCTACCCTAACCCTCTAGCCTAACCCTAACCTTAACCCTAACCCTAACCCTAACCCTAACCATCTACCCTAATCCTAACCCTAAACCTAACCCTAACCCTAACCCTAACCCTAACCCTCTACCCTAACCCTAGCCCTAACCCTAACCCAATCCCTAACACTAACCCTAACCCTAACCCTCTACCCTAACCCTAACCCTTACACTAACCCTAACCCTAACCCTAACCCTCTACCCTAACCCTAACCCTAACCCTAACCCTGACCCAAGCCCTAACCCTAATCCTTATCCTAACACTAACCCTAACCCTAACACTAACCCTAACTCTAACCCTAACACTAACCCTAACCCTCTACCCTAATCCTAACCCTAAACCTAACACTAACCCTAATCCTAAAACTAACACTAACTCTAACCATAACCCTAACCCTAACCCTATCCCTAACCCTAAACCTAACCCTAACCCTCTACCCTAACCCTAACCCTTACCCTAACCCTACACTAACCCTAAACCTTTACCCTAATCCTAAACCTAACCCTAACCCTAACACTCTACCCTAACCCTAACCCTCTACCCTAACACTAACCCTAACCCTAACCCTAACCCTAACCCAAGCCCTAACACTAATCCTAATCCTAACACTAACCCTAACCCTAAGGCTAACCCTAAACCTAACCCTAACCGTAACCCTAACACTCTACCCTAACCCTAATCCTCTACACTAACACTAACCCTAAGCCTAACACTAACACTAACACTAACCGTAATCCTAACTCTAACCCTAAACCTAAACCTAACCCTAACCCTAACACTCTACCCTAAACCTAACCCTAACCCTAACCCTAACCATAACCCTAAACTTAACCCTAACCCTAACACTCTATCCTATCGCTAA
>CAXHJY010001387.1:55000-60000 GCA_964016885.1 Eledone cirrhosa
TAACCCTAACCCTAACCCTAACACTAACACTAACCCTAACCCTAACCCTAACTCTAACCCTAAACCTAACCATAACCCTAACACTCTACCATAACGCTAACACTCTACCCTAACCCTAACCCTAACCCTAACACTAACACTAACCCTAACCCTAACCCTAACCCTAACCCTCTTCCCTAACCCTAACCCTTACACTAACCCTAACCCTAACCCTCTACCCTAATCCTACACCTACCCTAGCCCTAACCCTAACCCTAACATTCTACGCTAACCCTAACCATCTACCCTAACACTAACCCTCTGCCCTAACCCTAACCCTAACCCTAATCCTAACCCTAACCCTAACTCTAACAGTAAGCCTATCCCTAACCCTAACCCTAACCCTAACACTAACACTAACCCTAACCCTAACCCTAACTCTAACCCTAAACCTAACCATAACCCTAACACTCTACCATAACGCTAACACTCTACCCTAACCCTAACCCTAACCCTAACACTAACACTAACCCTAACCCTAACCCTAACCCTAAACCTAACCCTAAACCTAACCCTAACCCTAACACTCTACCCTAACGCTAACACTCTACCCTAACACTCTACCCTAACCCTAACACTAACCCTAACCCTAAAACCAACACTAACCCTAACCCTAACCCTAACCCTGACCCTAACACTCTACCCTAACCCTAACCATCTACCCTAACCCTAACCCTCTACCCTAACCCTCTACACTAACCCTGTACCCTAACCCTAACCTTAACCCTAACCCTAACCCTAACCCTAACCCTAAACATCTACCCTAATCCTAACCCTAAACCTAACGCTAACCCTAAACCTAAGCCTAACCCTAAATTTAACCCTAACCTTAACCCCCTACCCTAATCCTTACCCCCTACCCTAAATCTAACCCTAACACTAACCCTAACACTCTACCCTAATCCTAACCCTAAACCTAACACTAACCCTAACACTAACCCTAATCTAACCATAACCCTAACGCTAAACCTAACCCTAAACCTATCCCTAACCATAAATCTCTACCCGAACCCTAACACTTACCCTAACCCTAACCCTAACCCTCTACCCTAATCCTAACCCTACCCTAACCCTAACCCTAACACTCTACCCTAACCCTAACCCTCTACCCTAATCCTAAACCTAACTCTAATCCTAAGCCTAACACTATCCCTAACCCTAACCCTAACCCTAATACTAACACTAACCCTAACTCTAACCCTAACCCTAACCCTAACCCTAACCCTAACACTCTACCCTAACCCTAAACCTCTACATTAACCCTAACCCTAACCCTAACCCTAACACTAACACTAACCCTAACCCTAACCCTAACCCTAAACCTAACCCTAAACCTAACCCTAACCCTAACACTCTACCCTAACGCGAACACTCTACCCTAACATTCTACCCTAACCCTAACACTAACCCTAACCCTAAAACCAACACTAACCCTAACCCTAACCCTAACCCTGACCCTAACACTCTACCCTAACCCTAACCATCTACCCTAACCCTAACCCTCTACCCTAACCCTCTACACTAACCCTCTACCCTAACCCTAACCTTAACCCTAACCCTAACCCTAACCCTAACCCTAAACATCTACCCTAATCCTAACCCTAAACCTAACCCTAACCCTAAACCTAACCCTCTACCCTAACCCTAGCCCTAACCCTAACCCAGTCCCTAACCCTAACCCTCTACCCTAACCCTAACCCTAACCCTAACCCTAACCCTAACCCTAATCCTACCCATACCCTAACCCTAACCCTAACACTCTACCCTAACCCTAACCCTCTACCCTAATCCTAACCCTAACCCTAACCCTGACCCAAGCCCTAACCCTAATCCTTATCCTAACCCTAACACTAACCCTAACCCTCTACCCTAATCCTAACCCTAAACCTAACACTAACCCTAATCCTAAAACTAACACTAACTCTAACCATAACCCTAACCCTAACCCTATCCCTAACCCTAAACCTAACCCTCTACCCTAAACCTAACCCTTACCCTAACCCTAACCTTAACCCTAAACCTTTACCCTAATCCTAAACCAAACCCTAACCCTAACACTCTACCCTAACCCTCTACCCTAACACTAACCCTAACCCTAACTCTAACCCTAACCCAAGCCCTAACACTAACCTAATCCTAACACTAACCCTAACCCTAACGCTAACCCTAAACCTAACCCTAACCGTAACCCTAGAACTCTACCCTAACCCTAATCCTCTACACTAACCCTAACCCTAAGCCTAACACTAACACTAAGCCTAACCCTACCCTGACCCTAACCCTAACCCTAACCCTAACCCTAACTCTAACCCTAAACCTAACCCTAAATCTAACCCTATCCCTGACCTTAACCCAACTCTCTACCCTAGCACTAACCATCTACCCTAACCTAACCCTTACACTAACCCTAACCCTAACCCTAATCCTCTACACTAACCCTAACCCTAATCCTAGCCCTAACGCTAACCCTAACTCTAACGCTAAACCTAACCCTAACCCTAACCCTAACTCTCTACCCTAACTCCTAACCCTAACCCTAACCGTAACCCTAACCCTAACCCTAACCCTAACCCTAACCCTAACCCTAACCCTAATCCTCTACCCTAACCCTAACCCTAATCCTAACCCTAACGCTAACCCTAACCCTAACGCTAACCCTAAACCTAAGCCTAACCCTAAATTTAACCCTATCCCTAACCCCCCACCCTAACTCTAACCCTCTACCCTAAACCTAACCTTAACCCTAACTCTCTACCCTTAGAACTAACCATCTACCCTAACCTAACCCTTACCCTAACCCTAACCCCAACCCTAATCCTCTACACTAACCCTAACCCTAATCCTAACCCTAACGCTAACCCTAACCCTAACCCTAACCCTAACCCTAACTCTCTACCCTAACTCCTAACCCTAAGCCTAACCGTAACCGTAACCCTAACCCTAACCCTAACCCTAACCCTAATTCTAACCCTAACTCTCTACCCTAACTCCTAACCCTAACCCTAACCCTAACCCTAACCCTCTACCTTAAACCTAACCCTAACACTAACCCTAACCTTCTACCCTAATCCTAACCCTAAACCTAACACTAACCCTAACCCTAACACTAACCCTAATCTAACCATAACCCTAACGCTAACCCCAACCCTAAAACTATCCCTAACCCTAACCCTCTACCCTAACCCTAACACTTACCCTAACACTTACCCTACCCTAACCCTAACCCTAACACTCTACCCTATCCCTAACATTCTACCCTAACCCTAACCCTAACCCTAACCCGAACCCTAACCCTAATACTAACCCTAACCCTAACCCTATCCCTAACCCTCTACCCTAACCCTAACCTTAAACCTAACCCTAACCCTATCCCTAACCCTAACCATTTACCCTAATCCTAACCCTAAACCTAACCCTAACCCTAACCCTAACCCTCTACCCTAACCCTAGCCCTAACCCTAACCCTATCACTAACGCTAACCCTAACCCTAACCCTCTTCCCTAACCCTAACCCTTACACTAACCCTAACCCTAACCCTCTACCCTAATCCTACACCTACCCTAGCCCTAACCCTAACCCTAACATTCTACGCTAACCCTAACCATCTACCCTAACCCTAACACTAACCCTATCCCTAACCCTAACCCGAACACTAACCCTAACCCTAACTCTAACCCTAACCCTAACCCTCTGCCCTAACCCTAACCCTAACCCTAATCCTAACCCTAACCCTAACTCTAACAGTAAGCCTATCCCTATCCCTAACCCTAACCCTAACACTAACACTAACCCTAACCCTAACCCTAACTCTAACCCTAACCCTAACCCTAACCCTAACACTAACACTAACCCTAACCCTAACCCTAACCCTAAACCTAACCCTAAACCTAACCCTAAACCTAACCCTAACCCTAACACTCTACCCTAACGCTAACACTCTACCCTAACACTCTACCCTAACCCTAACACTAACCCTAACCCTAAAACCAACACTAACCCTAACCCTAACCCTAACCCTGACCCTAACACTCTACCCTAACCCTAACCATCTACCCTAACCCTAACCCTCTACCCTAACCCTCTACACTAACCCTCTACCCTAACCCTAACCTTAACCCTAACCCTAACCCTAACCCTAACCCTAAACATCTACCCTAATCCTAACCCTAAACCTAACGCTAACCCTAAACCTAAGCCTAACCCTAAATTTAACCCTAACCTTAACCCCCTACCCTAATCCTTACCCTCTACCCTAAATCTAACCCTAACACTAACCCTAACACTCTACCCTAATCCTAACCCTAAACCTAACACTAACCCTAACACTAACCCTAATCTAACCATAACCCTAACGCTAAACCTAACCCTAAACCTATCCCTAACCATAAACCTCTACCCGAACCCTAACACTTACCCTAACCCTAACCCTAACCCTCTACCCTAATCCTAACCCTACCCTAACCCTAACCCTAACACTCTACCCTAACCCTAACCCTAACCCTCTACCCTAATCCTAACCCTAACTCTAATCCTAAGCCTAACACTATCCCTAACCCTAACCCTAACCCTAATACTAACACTAACCCTAACTCTAACCCTAACCCTAACCCTAACCCTAACCCTAACACTCTACCCTAACCCTAAACCTCTACATTAACCCTAACCCTAACCCTAACCCTAACACTAACACTAACCCTAACCCTAACCCTAACCCTAAACCTAACCCTAAACCTAACCCTAACCCTAACACTCTACCCTAACGCTAACACTCTACCCTAACATTCTACCCTAACCCTAACACTAACCCTAACCCTAAAACCAACACTAACCCTAACCCTAACCCTGACCCTAACACTCTACCCTAACCCTAACCATCTACCCTAACCCTAACCCTCTACCCTAACCCTCTACGCTAACCCTCTACCCTAACCCTAACCTTAACCCTAACCCTAACCCTAAC
>CAXHJY010001387.1:87500-90000 GCA_964016885.1 Eledone cirrhosa
CCTAACCCTAACCCTCAACCTAATCCTAACCCTAACGCTAACCCTAAACCTCTACCCTAACCCTAACCTTCTATCCTAACCCTAAACTTCTACCCTAATCCTAACCCTAATCCTAACCCTAACCCTAACCCTAACTCTAAACCTAACCCTCTACCCTAACCCTAACCCTAACCCTAACCCTAAACCTAACCCTATCCCTCTACCCTAACCTAAAACCTAACCCTAACCCTAACTCTCACCATAACGCAAACCTTAACCCTAACCCTAACCCTAACTCTAAACCTAACCCTAACCCTAACCCTACCCTTAACCCCTACCCCTAACCGTCTACCCTAACCCTAACCTTAATCCTAACTCTAACCCTAAACCTAACCCTATACCCTAACCCTAACCCTAACCCTAACCTTATACGTAACCCTAACCCTAACCCTTTCCCTAACGCTAACCCTAACCCTAACTCTCTAACTTAACCTAACCCTAACCCTCTACCCTGACCCTCTACCCTAACCTTAACCCTCTACCCTAACCCTAACCCTAACGCTAACCCTAATCCTAATCGTAACCCTAAACCTAAGCCTAAGCCTAAACCTAACCCTAACCCTAACCCTCTACCCTATCCCTAACCTTCTACCCTAACCCTAACCCTAACGCTAACCCTAATCCTAATCGTAACCCTAACCCTAAGCCTAAGCCTAAAACTAACCCTAACCCTCTACCCAAACCCTAACTCTAACCCTAACCCTCTACCCTAACCCTAACTGTAACCCTAACCCTGACCCTAACCCTAACCCTAACCCTGACCCTAACTCTAACCCTAACCTTAACCCTAACCCTAACCCTAACCCTAACCCTCTACCCTAACCCTAACCCTCTACCCTAACCCTAACCCTAATCCTAACCCTAACCCTAACCCTAAGCCTAACCCTAAGCCTAAACCTAACCCTAACCCTCTACCCTAACCCTAACTCTAACCCTAACCCTAACCCTCTACCCTAACCCTAACCCTAACCCTAACCCTAACCCTGAACCTAACCCTAACCCAAACCCTAACCCTGACCCTAACTCTAAGCCTAAACTTAACCCTAACCCTAACCCTAAACCTAACCCTAACCCTAACCCTAACCCTCTACCCTAACCCTAACCCTCTACCCTAACCCTAACCCTAACTCTAAACCTAACCCTCTACCCTAATCCTAACCTTAACCCTAACCCTAACCCTAACTCTAACCCTAACCCTAACTCTATCCCTAACCCTAACCCTAACCCTAACGCTCTACCCTACCCTAACTCTCTACCCTAACGCTAACGCTAACCCTAACCCTAACCACCTACCCTAACCCTAACCCTAACCCTACCCCTAACCCTAACCCTAACCCTCTACCCTACCCTAACGCTCTACCCTAACCCTAACCCTAACCCTAACCCTAACGCTAACCCTAACCCTCTACCCTAACCCTAACTCTCTACCTAACCCTAACCCTGACCCTAACCCTAACGCTAACCCTAACCCTCTACCCTAACCCTAACCCTAATCCTAACCGTAGCCCTCTAACCTAACCCTAACCCTAACCCTAACCCTAACCCTCTACCCTAACCCTAACCCTAACTCTAACCATAACCCTAACCCTATACCTAACCCTAACCCTAACCCTAAACCTCTACCCTAACCCTAACCCTCTACCCTAACCCTAACCCTAACCCTAACCCTAACCTTCTACCCTAACCCTAACCCTCTACCCTAACCCTAACCATATATATATATATATATATATATATATATTCAGGGCCCTGTACTGAACACTGTTTAGTTATCTATGCCCTTGAGAAGCCAATTTCGGGCGAAACGTACGTAGGTGCTTTTATATAAACATGTTCTAACAGTAGATATATTCTCTTTTGTAAACCTTTTATATATATATATATATATATATATATATATATATATATATATAACGAAGGAAATGTGGTAAGGAACCAAGTGGACCATAACGCACCAAAGTACTCAATACTTGGGGTAGTAGAGTGGGTAATAGGAACCAGTAAGACCCCGACAGCTGAGCTCAAGCCGTTTCGACGGCTAATTCTGGACAGAATTAGCCGTCGAAACGGCTTGAGCTCAGCTGTCGGGGTCTCACTGGTTCCTATATATATATATATATATATTTATATATCAATAATATTAATAAATGGAAACTATCTTTATAAACCATATTTATTTTATTATATATATTTGAAGTCAAGGATACCAAACTTTTGGCACGCTCTCATCAGATAAAATACAAAAGTTGTTTTACAGATAGTGACATATCCAAAAACAAGAACTTATCGTTTTAAGTTCTGTTTGAATAGTGAAAAAGAAATTCAAATGTTAGGATAAATATGTTAATGAGGATAACGTATAGTTGAAAAAGACCGTTATATTTAGACGCTAGACAAATTTAAATAATTATTAGGATTATTTTTTAAGGGAAGAAGAGAAAGAGATTAATATTAATATTAG
>CAXHJY010001387.1:95000-102500 GCA_964016885.1 Eledone cirrhosa
AACTATTTACGTACATATATTACGCACACATATTACATTACATAAAAACAAACTTAAACACTAACTAATTCCTCTAAATTCATAGCTCATCCTCTCTTCTACTTCTTTTCACATTATATCCTTAATAACATTAATATTTTTATTTTAATAATACATATCAACAATTTCTTTTCCTCGCACATATTATTAAACCCTTCAATATACAAACCTTAATTTAATATTATTCTTAACCCCTTTTTCTCTTCATCAACTTTTAATTTCATATTCTTTTAAATTATCTATTATCTTCCAACGACTTTTTAACTTCTCTCTGTGAGACAATATATATTTTTCTCAGTTGTCAAGGCTATCTCTCTCTCTCTCTATCACCCATCTCTCCTCTTCTCTCATCCTTCCTTCTTATACTCCTCCCCCACCATTCTTTACTCTCATCTCCTCCTCTTCCTTACCCTTTCCAACCCCCTCACTTTTTCCCAATATCACACATCAATCTTAAATTATTTTTCATATGTTGATTTAAAACTTCACTAGTCACAAGTGTTTTTTAACCTTCATATCATGTATCCCTATTTTATCTGACGAAAACGCAGATATCATCTCATGATGATATTTGTTTTTGAAATGCGCATAATAAAATACTTAGAACTCTTTTAACCATCTTTTGATCTTATATATATATATATATATGTGTGTGTAAAAGGTAAACAGAAATAACAACACAATCAATACTGTATATGGAAGATATATATTAGGTTAACGCTTGATATAGCAGGAAGAGGGTCTTAACGTTTCGGACGCTAGTCCTTCATCAGAAGAAAGAATGAGAAATAAAATAGATTGAGGGGACGGGCGGGGTGGAATTGGAAAAAATGTCTTTAGATAAAAATAACAGGTCCATATATATACATGCATATTAAAATGTAATACGATGTAGTCTCCATATTTATTCACGACTCACACTCTGTAGATACTGTCGTACAATCAATGTTAGGCCGTCAGCAACGTAGTAATATGCAAATGAGTAATCAGTTTCAATCAAATTTGCATATTAATGAGTAGCTTTCGTTCGTTCTCGGACCAAATTATATAAGCCCTGTGGGCTCTCTAACTGGTCTAACGACTAGATGAAATACTGGGCTAACCACTTAATTAATTACTGGGCAAATCACTGTGCGAATTACTGAGCTAACCACTGTATTAATTGGGATAATTACTAGGTTAAACACTGGGCTAACCAATGTATTAACTGTGTACATTACTGGGTTAACCTCTAGGCTAACCACTGGACTAACCTCTAGGCTAACCAGTGGGCTAAACTCTGTATTAACTGTGTACATTACTGGGCTAACCTCTAGGCTAACTGCTGTGTTAGCCACTGCATTAACTGTGTACATTACTGGGCTAACGTCTAGGCTAACCACGGGCCTAACAACTGTATTAACTGAGTACATTACTGGGCTAACCTCTAGACTAATCACTGAGCTAACCACAGTATTAACAGAGTACATTACCAGGTTAACCTCTAAGCTAATCACTGGCCTAACCACTGGGCTAACCTCAGTAGTAACTGGGCTAACTCGGCTAACTACTGAGCTAAACACTGGGATAACCACTTGGTCAATAGGACAAGCACACACATTATACATATGCATATACTCGCATACATATATACATTTCTCTATATATATGTGTATGTATGTATATATATATATGTGGATGTATGTATATATATATGTGTGTTTGTGTGTGTGTATGTATATATATACATACACACACACACATATATATGTATATACATACGTATATACATAAATACATACATATATATACATATACATATACACACAATGGCATACACACACACACACATATATATATATATATATATATACAGCTACACATCTGCACACATACATATACATACAGACACATGTATGTAAATATGCATGTATGTATGTAAATATGCATGTATGTATGTAAATATGTTATCTCTTTCTCTTAATTTCGAGTATTTTTTTTTTGACCGGCCACCTTCCTGGTGGCAAGGTTGTAAAAGAAAAGAAATTGTCATCCCTTGAATCGCAAGAATGTTTTGCAAATTTTGAAGGTGCCAGCTATCGCAGTCATTTGTAGACTATGAATTAGGGAGCTGCGCTCTTTTTCCGCAAATCCAAGTTCAGTTATACATTGGTCCAAGCGGGTTCGTATATAACCCGTAGCACCAATAATGATGGGTATGAAGCTAAAGGTGTATCTTGGATACTGGATTTGTAAACTCCTCATCAATGGTCTGTAGATGTCCTCCTTCTCCTCTATTTTTCTGACAACGTTTACATCAAGTGGGCAGCTGATCTCCACAACAGAACACGTTTTCAATGTGAGGTCCCAAACAACAATATCAGGCCTGTTGTGCTTTAATTTGGTGGCAGGTTTTATTTTCAGGTTCCACCAGTATTCCTTAGTGCCATCTGTCTCAATATATTCTTCCTCGTTTGTTGTTAATTTTGTTTTCCGAAGTGCGTTCCAGATGGTTCTAGCTATCCCATCGTGTCTCATGGGGAGGTAGTAGCGAGATGACATTCTTTCGCAGCTGGCAACAATGTGGCTTACATCTTCGATCTTTGTTTTACATAGCCTACATTTATTGTCAGCTGATGGCCTTCCTCTTTTGTGCAGCAGATATTTGGTAGGGAGTTCTTGTTCCTGTATTGCATAGAGATATCCCTCAAGGTGTGATGTCATAAACTTGTCGGAACTCCATGGCAGGCTTATTGAGTGGTTTATCCCCTCTATGGTCTGTGTTTTACGTCTCAAGTATCCATGCACAACTTTTTCTGTAAATTGGTCAATTGTTTTATCTTGTTTGAACATTGATTAGGATCTTCCGATTTCTCTGGGTGAGAGATTTATATCAGGCTTTATTCCATATCTCTCCTCCAGATCAGTCGCTATTCTAATGATATTTTTTTTTCATGTTCATAAACCTGGGCAAGATGGTTGCCAAACTTTTTCCTCTGTTGAAGGTGTTGCTTCAGTGTTACTATGCATGTATGTATGTATGTATGTATGTATGTATGTATGTATGTATGTATGTATGTATGTATGTATGTATGTATGTTTGTCAAACTCTCTACTCTCTGTTGAATGTGTATATATATATATATGTATGTATATGTGTGTATATACATCACTCAGTCAAACGACCAGATTTCAACCCCAACATCTACAACAACAACAACACCGGCACTAATGTTTACAGCAACACCAGCTTCAGAATGAACTGAAATGAATAATTACAACAACAACAACAGCGGCATCAAAAGAAAAGGAAGGGGAAAAAAATCAAAATAACAAAACACACACACACACGCACACAACACAACAACAACATCAACTGCCATCACCACCACTACCGCCGCCGCCATCACCATCACCAGCGACCGGGCCTTAAGAAAACAACTTTAATAATAATTTTTCTGCTTTTGGCACGGATCCAGCGACTGGACCAGTTCATCACTGGTACTCTCATTTGTTGACTCCGTGGGGATGAAAGGCAAGGTTGACCTCGGCGGGATTTGAGCTCAGAGCGTGGAGGGCCGTGACTCTATGCTGTAAAACAATTATAATAATACTGGACTGTAGTACGATCGGCTTCAACTATACAAACTCTTGAAAGTCAACAGTTGACATAATGACGGTAATATATATATATATATATATATATATATATATATATATATATATATATATATATATATATATATATATATATATATATATATATATATAGTAGAATAATCGAGTATCGAAAAATCGGCGCACGAGTTCACGATAAACAAAATTCGAGATGAGCGGCAGAGGGCTCTTTAATTCAAATAAATTAGAGCTATAACTATCGTTAAATACCGTCACACGTAGAATATGTCTACAATCAACCAAATAACCGAAAAGTTCGATATGGAAGATTCGGGACACTCAGATAAATTATCAATAAATCAATAAATGAAATGAATGTAAAATGCATACCCGGACCCACTAGAGAGATGGAATATCTAGCTTCTTGGGTTTCTGTAAATCCTTAAACCGTCATCTATCAGCTCATATAAAAATATAAGCCTTACAGATAATCGGGGGACTGGAGTTACTTCATCAACGAGCTTCGTCCGAATGGATAAAAAGATAAGACCCAGGCTAAAAATACGCACATGGATTTCAGCAAGGGAGATAACCTTTATATCCGCAAAAATATTCGGAAAAATGTGGCAAAAACACATATCGAATAAGAATGCTCAATAGACATGTTAAAATAAACAGGGGCTATTCATCATTTAATAGAATCGACAAAAAATGAACAATAAAATTAACTGGTCAATAGCTAAGTCTAGAGCTAAATATAGTAGAATAAACGAGTATCGAAAAATCGGCGCACGAGTTCACGATAAACAAAATTCGAGATGAGCGGCAGAGGGCTCTATAATTCAAATAAATTAGAGCTATAACTATCGTTAAAATACCGTCACACGTAGAATATGTCTACAATCAACCAAATAACCGAAAAGTTCGATATGGAAGATTCGGGACACTCAGATAAATTATCAATAAATCAATAAATGAAATGAATGTAAAATGCATACCCGGACCCACTAGAGAGATGGAATATCTAGCTTCTTGGGTTTCTGTAAATCCTTAAAACCGTCATCTATCAGCTCATATAAAAATATAAGCCTTACAGATAATCGGGGGACTGGAGTTACTTCATCAACGAGCTTCGTCCGAATGGATAAAAAGATAAGACCCAGGCTAAAAATACGCACATGGATTTCAGCAAGGGAGATAACCTTTATATCCGCAAAAATATTCGGAAAAATGTGGCAAAAATATATATATATATATATATGTGTGTGTGTGTGTGTGTGTAAGTGAGTAGAGTAGCGTGTGTGTGTTTGTATGTATGTATGAGTGTTGCTGTGTGCGCGCATATGTATGCGCGTGTGTGTATGTCGTACGTATAAGTGTCAATAAGTGGTTTTTTTTTTTTTTTTTTTGCGCGCGGGGACATAGAAATAATCGGGCTGGATGCCCGATCGCGCAGTTAAACCACTGAGAGTGAAGAACCCCTAGCCCTTGTCAGGGCATTCTTCTAGGAGAAGGCATCTCAGGAAACTGGGTTAACTCCGACATAAAACCTGCGGCTCAGTAGTTCCCGATGATGTTGATCTTTTCTTCTTTTCGGGTTATAGCTACTGTCGCTCAGAGAGTGGGATTGGCTCAGTGCACTGTCTTTCCTCACTTTAAAAATATTCGTCACGCACAGGCATTGTACGAGTGCATTAATAATTATTAATAGTGTACTATTATTATTATTATTATTATTATTATTATTATTATTATTATTGTTGTTATTCCTTGAATCTCAGTCATTGATGTTGGTTAACTGGAAAGTCCGTTGGAATGAATATCAAGCCACTACCTGCAGCCTCAGATATTCAGGACGTATCGGAGGGTTCTTGCTGTTCCAAGCAAGCATGCCTTTTGAAGCGCTCCAAAAAGCGTGAAGGGGCCGATTTTCTTTAACCATCCCTGGAAACTTTTGGAGATAGTCCCCAGTGCGCCTATGACAATCGGGATCACTTTGACGTCATGGCAGTTCCAAATCCTTTTCACCTCCCACTTTAGGTCCTGGTATCGGTTAATTTTCTCCCTCTCCTTCTCTTGCACTCTCGTGTCGAAAGGGCAGGCCACATCCACAATCAGACACGATCTTTTTTCTTTGTCCACAACCATCAGGTCAGGTCTATTGTGTTCCAGTTTTTTGTCCGTCTGTATCCTAAAATCCCACAGCACCTTCACCTGATTGTTCTCCATCACCGCCTCTGGCCTATACTCATACCATTTCTCAGAATGTGATTATTATTATCATTACTATTATTATTACTTTTTTTTTTTTTTTTTTTCCAATTCAATGATGTTCCAGAACAATATAAAAGAGATAATTGGCAATTTAGGTTCTGGAACAAAAAAGATCATTGGCAATAAGGGCAGGGGCCCCAGGTTATCACAGCCTGGGCCCGCTCGTCATCGTGCCATTGTAATAGAGCCAAACAAGGCATTTAGTCTTGGCTGCTGGAACGTACGGACGCTGCTTGACAGGGATTCCTTGGGGCGTCCTGAACGAAGGACCGCTCTTGTTGCAAAGGAGCTTCGACGTTACGATCTTGACATCGTGGCTTTATCTGAGACGAGGCTAGCTGGAGGTGGTCATCTTACGGAATTTTGTGGAGAATATACATTCTTCTGGAAAGGAAGAGATGAAGGAACCAGAGAGAGGCTGGGGTAGGATTTGCTGTTAAGACTGCTTGTGAACAAATTAGAAGAATTCCCAGTAGGGATTAGTGAGCGTCTTATGTCCATGAGAGTTCCGCTGGACAAGGGAAAATATGCTACCCTGGTGAGTGTGTATGCTCCAACTATGAGTTCTGTCGATGAGGAAAAGGTGTCCTTTTACCATGCCTTGAAAGGTGTTTTAAGAAATATCCCTCAGGCAGACAAAGTCATCGTGCTTGGTGACTTTAATGCTAGAGTGGGTAGGGATTTTAACACATGGAATGTAATCGGAAGGCATGGGGTGGGAAAGTGTAACAGCAATGGTATGCTCCTGCTCCAGATGTGTGAGGAGCTGGATCTGTGTGTTACCAACACCATGTTCCAACAAAAGAACAAATTCAAGACCACATGGATGCATCCTGCATCTAAGGAATGGCATCTTTTGGACTACGTCCTAGTCAGGATGCGTGACAGACAGGATGTGCAGTGTGTTCGTGTTCTTCGTGGAGCTGAGTGCTGGACGGACCACCGCCTGGTACGCGCAAAAGTGAAACTAATCACTAAACGTAAAATCCGGGCTCCTGGTCTTGCCCTGCCCAAAAGATTGAATGCTGCTCGTCTTAAGGATAAAAATGTGAAGAGGACATTGGAAGAAGAGATGCAGGCTGCAGATCTTGGTGAGGATTGGCCGACCCTTAAAAAGTCGGTTTATGATGTAGGCAGGCGTGTTCTGGGATTGGCGCAGAGGAGACATCAGGACTGGTTTGATGAGAATGATGTACATATAGAAGACTTGTTGGGTGATAAGAGGCGTGCTCTGTCACGCTACTTGACGGCAAAACCACAGGAGAGGAATACGTTGCATGAGGAACTCAGGGATGTAAAATCATGTGTTAGGCGGAGTCTTTCTCAGATGAAGGATCAGTGGTGGAGTGAGAAGGCTGGTGAGATACAAACTGCGTCTGATTCCAATAACACAAAGCTGTTGTACAGTCTCTTGCGTGAGGTTTATGGACCGTCTTCTTCTTTGGTGACACCGCTTCGCAGCAAGGATGGCAAAGAACTTCTTCGTGACTCACAAGGAATTCTACGAAGGTGGCGAGAGCACTTTGGTGATCTTTTGAATCAGCCGTCTGTCGTCAGTGAAGATTTCCTCAATCTCATTCCAGAAAGTCC
>CAXHJY010001387.1:107500-117500 GCA_964016885.1 Eledone cirrhosa
TTTTCAGCCTTTCGAGGTCGATAAAAAAAGTACCAGTCTAGTACTGGGGTGGATTCTTCCTCTATATCTTTCTCATTTCCTCTCTCTCACTTGCTATCCTTCTCTGGAAGAAACCTGCTGTACTCAGGTCTGGAGAGGGATGGGCTCCGCCGGGCTTAAATGCCTCCAAAACGCCGTATGTCAATACGGCGCCCCTACGACTATCAGGAGTTACAGGACCATACATATATGCAAGAGGGGAAGACTCAAATGGAATAGACCACCTTCGCTGTCGACGATGACTGTTGCAGTTGTTCGATCAGCGGACCAGCGTCCTCGTTAGTGTTACCAGAGAATATGAAAATAGCATCAATTTGGACATGCAACCACCCTGAACATATATTTCAATTATGAAATAGCATTAACACTAACTACCCTGAACTTATATTTAATATGATCACATACATTTAGTTATACCCATAACACACAAACAACACTCACATATTGATTATGATTACATAGTTTTTGTTATACTTATTACACTCACATATTGATTATTTTCACTTCTTTCTTTCGCTATGCGTACATCTAAGTATGTAAGTATATACATTTGATGTCTATAAGACGCATCGACCACTCCTTCATGTTAATGATATATTTAACGTACATATATAAGTTCACATACATTTAATTATACTTATAACACTTACATATGATTTATATCCAATCTTATAGCATCGAAAACTCCTTTTTTCTCTGCAAATATACTTAACATATTCATAGATATGTATGAATATTTTTGAGTGCTAATATATTTATTTTTTCTATGTATGAACTTATAGCAATTATTTGTTGGTCGTGTGGGTTAATTGATTGTGTTGTAATGTTGATTGGTTTATTGCGTGCATGATAACTTGTAGCTTGTTGTGTCGTGTGGTCACTGTTGTGTGATACAGTGTGACCAGAGGTTCAATAAGATGATGATAATATGATAGTTCCTTGATCACACAGAAAATGAATATATATAAACGAACCACGATGACACCAAACGACTAGATTATTAATTTATTGAAAATAACTCACGCTGGAGTTATACTAAAAATACACAGGGACGTTATTTGTTTGTAGTAGAATTAAATTGTATTTACCAAGATAACTTCATAGACTTCACTGTCTTAGCTAAGAGAGAGACCAAGAGATAGAGATAGAGCGAAAGAAAAAGAAAGAGAAAGTAAGAGTCTGTAAGACCAGGAGAGATAGATAGATAGATAGATAGAGAGAGAGAGAGAGAGAGAGAGAGAGAGAGGGGGGGTCTGTAGACCCAATGGGGTCTGTAGAAAGCAAATGTTTTACATCGTTACTCTATCAGGAACTGCTCAGAACTACCTTTTGCTTGGTCTAAGACAGGCTATTTATATTTGTCGCTTCCTCTGTCCCCTGCCTTGAGAACCACCGAGGTGACCTCGAGAGATCGCCCATACATAGACTTGTTTACGCCAAAAAGTGAGCGTTAAATGTCACCCAGGGGTCAGGGTGTGGTCAGATTTCGCTACAAACTTACGTGTGTATGTGTGTATATATGCGTTTATATGTATGTGAATATATTTTTTTGTACGTACGGTTTTATGTGTATATATGTATGTTAAGTATACACATATATATATACACATACAACCGTACCTACGTTTGGGATTTTACATATCTCTAAACCCACTCTGCATCTCTCCAAGTATTGAGTACTCCCAAGATTAGTGGCCTCCCCAGTCTCAGCATCGCAGACTCGATACACACACATATATATGTATGTACACACACACACACACACACACACACACACACACACACACACACACACACACACACACACGCACACACACACACATATATATAATAATCATAATAATTGTTTCTACTTTAGGTACAAGGCCAGCAATTACCAGTACATAACAGGTACTTTATTTTATCGACCCCGTAAGGATGAAAGGCAAAGTTAACCTCGGCGGGATTTGAACTCATACCATAAAGGTCCGTAACTCTTTGCTGCAAAGCATGGCGTCTGACCCTCTACCGATACTGCCAATCCACCGCCCTCATATGAATAATAATAATAATAATAATAATAATAATAATAATAATAATAATAATGTTTTCTTTATTAACCACAAGGGTTCACATAAAGTAGACATTAAGGACAGTACAGGACAATACAGGACGGTACAAATGGGCATTTCTGCGTGTAAAAAAACAGAGGTTGAAATAAAATAACAAAGAAAAATTCCCCAATAGGGGGGAGACTTCCAAGGGACATTTGTGGAGAAAGCCCATTAAAAGACCACAGTGGCCCTGACCACCAGGGCAAGTGCCCTCTCCCAGTTTTCCACCTTTAATTTACAGACACATACTCAGAGAAGGCCCATTCATTCGGGCCATACTTGCTTCTCTCACCCATCTTTCAACAAAATGCTGGGAAGAGAGCACTTCCCTCTCTACCCTGATTTTCCTTTTCAAATGAAATTTGAAAAAGTTAATCAGGGCATCACCGAAGAAGTAAGTGCTCGTCTTCAGCCCTTTCAAACGTGTCCACCATACTATCTCTTTCGCCATGGCCACCAGACAGATAAAAACTGCCTGCCCTTCCAGGCTAAAGGAAGGGGGCGGGGCAATCCTCACGATGGACTCAGCTGATAGCTGGATCCGTCCTACACGTGACAGCAGGTGTTCGACATAAACCCACAAGTCAGCAATGCTCGGACACTGGACGAGTGCGTGCAGGACGGTTTCGTCGCCCTGCGCGCATCTCGGACATGCCCGGCTGACGGCACCTCCATGCCTGTAGAGTTTATCCCGAACTGGCAAAGCTCCTCGGTAGCACTGCCAGGCCAGGGATTTCTGGAAGTTGTCCATAGGCCCCGGCCCGAAAGTCCTTCCGAAGAGATTGGCTAGTTGATTTTCGTCGACGCCTAGAGTTTCTCCAAGTACGTCGTCGCTCTTCCCCTCCACTAATCCCCTATAGAACGCCAAGGTGGAGTTTCCACCGATCACATTGCCCGATTGGTCGAGGGCTGTGAGCGCCTGAAGACATTCCAGTCTCCAAGCGCTCCCTCTCGGTCTTCGCTTGACCCAGGACTGCAGCTCCGTCAAGGAGACGAGCTGGGGAAAAACGTGTCTTGCAAACGGCGACCACACCTGATCACCGTCGAGGAAGAGGTGGAGATGTCGTAGCCTGAGCGCGTGTCTGCGCATCATCAGCCACGGCATGCCCAGCCCTCCACGTAGCGGGTGTTGACAGCAGATGGACCGCCTGACCATCGGAGCGCGTCCCTTCCACAAGGAGCGAAAGAGCAAACGCTCCAGCGCAGTCAGGCGGGGCTTAGGACAAGGTACGACGGTCAGGCGGTAGTAGATGACGGATGCGATGTACGCATTCGCCACCTCCGCTCGACCTTTCAGGGATAGCTTCCTCTCGGCCCATTTCTGGGTGAGAGAAGCCACCCTGCTCGTCACCTCGTCCCAGTTTTTGTCCGTCTGGAGGTCTGGACCGAACCAGACCCCCAGCAATTTAACCGGTCCGTTCGTCCAGCGCCCGACGACGCTGTTGGACGGCATGGACCTGCCTCTCCAGGTGCCGAGCTGCAGGGCCACTGACTTTTCCTGGTTGATCATTGCTCCTGTCACCGCTTCGTATTCTCTTAGTGTAGTGCCGATCGCCTCGATGTGTTTGGCGTTCGACACCACTACGGTGACATCGTCGGCATATGCTGACACGGATCTTCCGCATCCTAGTTCGCGCGGGACCCCCCTCAACGTCTCCAGTTTGTGCAGTAATGGCTCGAGAGTCAATACGTACAATAGGGACGAGAGGGGACATCCTTGGCGGACCGAGCGCATGATGTTGAACGGTTCCGAAAGGTGACCGTTCACTCTCACTACAGAGCAGATGTCGCTGTGCATGGCAGCGATCCAGCCTCTGAAGACGGGCCCAAAGCCAGCCGCCCTCAGGACTGCCGTTAGGTAACGATGGTCGACCCTATCGAAGGCTTTCGACTGATCTAAATTGATCAAAGACCCACCCGTGCCAGGTTCCCTAGCTACCCTCTCTACGATGTATCGCATGAGGTGGAGGTTGTCGTGGATGGATCTGTCGGGAATGGCGCATGTCTGTGCCTCTCCCACCAGACCACCAACGACAAGCGCCAACCTCTTTGCTAGCACCTTGACCAAAATCTTGAACTCTGTGTTTAGCAGAGTTATGGGCCTAAAATTATCTATGTTATCCCCCTTGTTCGGATCCTTTCTCAGCAGCGCCACCGCTCCTCGGCTCACAGAGCTGGGAATTCTCCCGTTCTGTTGCCAGTTGCAGTAGACGTCCGCCAAGAGGCCTCCGAACAAGTTTGGCATTTGTACGTAAAGTTCATAGGGCAGACCATCCAAACCAGGCGATTTACCCCTTGTGCAACTAGTCATTGCATCCCGTACTTCAGCGGTTGTTATCGGCTTTTCGCAACACTCCGCCTCAGTGGTCGAGAGCCGCGGCAGTCCGTCGAGGTAGACACTAAAGTCCATCCCTCGATCCGGCCCGCCACTGCCCCCGAACAGTTGAGCGAAGTGTCGCTGAAAAGCTTCACACATTTGCCCGGGATCGAGTAGCATGCGCCCGTCGTGGTCCACCAAAGACCGGATCGTGGTTTTGTTGCCACGACGCGCCTCCGCCACTCGGGCCCATTGAACGGCTTTCGTCCCCTCGTGTCTGAGAGCACGCACCCTAGCTCTGACAACGCAGCCTTCGTGCTTTGCATTGAAGAATTGGTCAAGGGCCAATTTCGCCGCAAGTACGTCGGTCGCGATGCCTTTGCTAAGCGCCTCATCTAATTTTCTAACTAATTCTCCCTCTGCTCTATTTTTCTCTATTGCTAAAGTCTTACTAAACCTAATGGACTCTATTCTAATTGCTCTTTTCAGAGCAAACCACAACTTGTTGTTGACGATGGCCCCCGTCAACGCCCGCTTAACTAGTTCGCTAATCCGGTCTCTGTAGGCCTTGCGCGCTGGTAAGGACGCGTTTAGCTTCCAGTAGCCGGGTCCTTGTCTATGAAGCCTATCTAAGTCAAGCACACAGATCACGAATTTGTGGTCCGTGTAGCTGACTATCTTGAATTGTGGATAGCCTATGCTAGACCTATCTATTTCCCTACAAAATACTCTATCTAGATATGATCTGGATGACCCTATGCGATTTGTCCAAGTCCACATTGGTACATTCGGGAAATCCATTCGGTACCTGTCAGACAGTTCAAAACGTCTGAGCAGGTTGGTGAGACTCTTGCACCCTCCTTCCCTATCCACTAATCCCACACAATCCCAGCGTGCATCTAAGATCCCGTTCCAGTCGCCCACTAACGCTAAAGAGCGGGACGTTCCAAGAAAGGTCTCCAGACGCCGGAAGAAATCAGGCCGCCCTGCTCCTGTCGGGGCATAGACGGCCACTAACCTGAAAGCTTGCCCGTCTCCGCTGGTCACGTCCAGCACCACCAACTTACCTTCTGGGTCCAGGAAGATGGCCCGTATGGCAAGATCCAAACCTCTCCGAAAAAGCACAGCAACTCCTCCCCCCGATCCCGGACGGCTGGGAGATGCGTACACATCGTAGCCGCCGAAGATCGGTGCGAAAGCCTGTGCTTCGGAGATTCTGGTCTCGCTGATGGCCACTACATCTATGTTTAGTGACCTGAGGTCGTTGAGCAGGTGGCCCTGCTTCCATGACGACCCCAAGCCACGCGCTTTTATGCTGCCTATTCTGAGTGAGGTCATGTTGAAAAGGAGTGGAAAAGATGGGAAAGACCACTTACCTTACTTCTCGTAGGGGAAGGACGGCTTTTCCATCCTTTTCACTGCTTGTGGCCTCCTCAGGAAGGATGTCCTTATAAATCCTCCTGGAGAGTGCTTGTCGGAAGTCTCCGATGTCTTTGGGGAATTTTTGTTTTAGTGTCATGTACGTTTTCTGTGTGATGCGAGTGATTTGTATGTGTGGAGGTGGTGTGAATTTTGGGGTTGTTGTGTAGTCTTTTTCTGTGATGTTGGTGTTGTGTTGGATGTAGTGTAATAATTGCTTGTTGTTCAAATTTAATGCTGTGTAGTGTGTATCGTTTTGGTTGTTTTGTTTTGTTTGCGTTTGTTGTGGGTTTGTTTCTGTTTCGCATTTTGGTGACTTTTGTGGTGTAGGTGATGGTGGTGCTGGGGATAATGATGGTGATGGTGTTGGTGTTTGGGTTGATGGGGTTGGTGATGCTGGTGTGGATGGTGGCATATCTGTCCTAACTTTTTTGTTTCTTAGTTTATTTGTTTCCCTCTGTATTTTGTTTTTGGAGGGGGAAGGAAGAGAATTTTTTTCTTTTTTGGTTTCTTTTTTTTTTCCGGATATCGTTTCCCACTCCTCGTCGTCACAATCTGTCTCCAGTTGTGATAGGCCGGGGAGTGGAAAATCCTCCACAGCCGTTAGTTTTGGTTGTGGTGTGGTGGATGGTGTAGGCGCTGGTGCTAGTTCTGAAGCGTTGGGTGGTGGTGGTGTTGGTTTTGCTGGTGGTGGTAGTGGTGTTGGTTTTGCTACTGTTGCTGGGGTTGTTGCTGTTATAGTTGCTTCTGTTGTTGCTGCTACAGTTGTTGCTGCCATCTCTGCTACTGGTGGTGTTGATGGTTGTGTCACTGGGGTGGGTAGGAGAGGTGGCCTCAACCTTTTAGCCTGAGGGCAGAAAGCCCTTAGGTGGGTTCCTTCACCACAAACGACACACCTAGGTCTTCTGCCCTCGACAATTACCGTGAGGTGGCTGCCGTCAGTGAGGTCTATTACCTCTGGGATCTCCTCAATGCTTTTTTGGTCCGCTTGGATCAGGAGCTCCATCCCAGATCCGGACCAGTTTTCCTGCTTTTCTTTTGCTACTGCTATTATTTTCGTGTTGACTTCGATGCCGGCGAGGACAACCGCTATTAGCCAGGGAATTTCGATGGCCGGTGGAACGTGGGTCACCCTGATCTTTACGAGTCTCTGGCCACAATAGCTTGGGACGAGTGTGAGGTCGTCACTTTTTAATGGGGCCATGGAGTGTTCTCTAGCCTCCTCTGGTGTTTCAAAGAACACATCCACGGTTCCATACTTTTGCCCACGTCTGATGTGGGTTTTTCTTGCCCACACATGTCCCGTTCCACTCGGCGCGATTTTACATTTATTGTTCTATACGACACGGTGCACAGGCGCCGATGCTCCATTTTATTAGGTGGGGGGGTGAGGCTGACCCTGTACCCATCTTTCTTTACCATTTGTTTGGCATTTTCTAAATCTTCTTGAGTTACCGTGAACGCTTCGAATTGTTTTGCTACGATGGCGAAACTGAGGGTCGGTTTTATAATGTCATTGTTGTTGTTGTTGCTATCGTTAATATTAATTTTATTTTCAGTTGTGGTGGTGGTGACGTCAGTCGTCTTTGGTGGGGAAGAGTCCATTTTGCTTGATTTCATTTCCACGTCACGAGTTAATTTATTTTTTTCTTCTTTTGTTTCTGTTGTCGCGGTGGTGGTGGTGGTGGTGGTGGTTGTCGCGGTGGTGGTGGTGGTGGAGGGTTTAACACCTGCAGTCATTGGTAATGGCGGGAAATGAATGTCTGCCTGAGACAAATTTAAAATATTGCTACTGCTTATATTTTTTTTTGTGTTGGCAAACGTAGTAACATTTACAATGGTGGTGTCGGTGTGAGGTGTTATTTTGTGAGGAAGGCTTTCAGCTGCTTCGTGCAGAGGGGAATTAGCCATTTTTTTTCAAAGAAATTTTTGGATAATATAAAAGTTAAAATTTTGGGCACAAGGCCCCAATCTTTTTGGGTGTCCTTTTCGGAAAACAATGTATGTGTACTTATAAACAGTTTACAATAAAATTTTCCATAAATGGCAATTTTTAAACAAACGGAAATAACAAACCTTTGCGGAGCTCACGATAATACGATTTCCTACGTAGGTCGCCAATAATAATAATAATAATAATAATAATAATAATAATAATAATAATAATTGTTTCTACGTTTGGCACAAGGCCAGCAATTATCCAGTGCATTACTGGTACTTTATTTTATCGACCCCGTAAGGATGAAAGGCAAAGTTAACCTAGGTGGGATTTGAACTCAGAAAGGCAAGGGCCGTAACTCTATGCGTCAAAGCATGGCGTCCGACCCTCTACCGATACTGCCAATAATAATAAAAGGACGATTTGTTATGTCTTCATTACGTTTATTGACTGGTGACGCGCGTTTCGCTATTGATCAACTGTGGTAATGACACAGCAGAGGTCCGACGAGCTTTTGATTCCAGAGTCGGGCCAGATCGAACCTTGAGCTGATCAATAGGGAAACGCGCGTCACCAACCAATAAACGTAATGAAGACATAACAAATCGTCCTTATATTATTATATTTATACTCTGTCTAGCCCTACACCTCGTTACAGACGTGAATCTAAACATCGGGTGCTCACCTGGGTGAACATACGGTAACTTCACGTTACACTCTTTGATATATATATTTACACACACATATATAAAGGTATATTATACATACACGCGTGTGAGTGTGTGTGAGTTTTGTAGGTGGTGGGTGTATGTAGATAAGTAAGATGTTACACGCGGTTTGTGGTCGAACCTGTGGCAGTGAGTGGAGACTTCCAGTATTCTTGCATTCTTGCCCACCCTCTCCGATCATATGGTTACCCCAAATTGCGAGCCTCGTGAGGTGGAGTGGCTGTTCCAGAGCGTCTTCCTCGCTATCTGCAATGTCTGCTCTATCGTCTTCTCTATCCTGTCCGCCGGGACCACGAGGCGGACTAACCCTTAAACAAGGAGATCCTCTTCTAATCACATTTTTTATTGCATATTATGACTATTAATACCATTAATTTTCCATTTCCCATGGAAACGGTTTAACCCTTTAGCATTTAAACTGGCCATATCCGGCCAGAACTCTCTCACTTCTTTCTGCTCAAACTGGCTATAACCGGCTGCTTATACTTATGTTAAGGTATTATTCTCAAAATAAATAATATCAAAATCTCATAGATTCGATATTGTGTGGGGTAATTTTGTGAGATAAAGTGTTTACTATGAAAATACTATGTAAATATATAGAGTAATGTAAATACTAGAGGTTTAAGCTTTACCATAGATCATTGCGTTATTTACTGTAGAATACCCACTGAAGATCCTATGCCGATTCCCGGTTGATGATGCAACTGTCTGCTGGGATATACACTTATTTACGTAACTGTTACTAGCAGTTTGGCTTTTAATGAAACTAGCGCTGTTTGGGGTTTATATTAATATTTTTATATTGTTAATGGCTGATTCGATTATCGATTGTTTGATACTAGTTGTATTAATTTCATTGACGACCATATTTAATTTATGGGATATATCAATAGTTTTGATATTTTTATTAGATGATTTGATGGTCGCTAAGTTGTTATTCATATTAATTTTTGTTGATAACTCTAATTAACTTGTTCAATATTGCCACTACACTTCTGATTCTGTTGTGAAGTAGTTTGTTACTGGATTCATTTCAGTTAGCTTTGAGTAAAATGGTGTGAGGTATGGTGTTGAAGTACTGTGGCAATATGATTTTGTGAATTTATATATATATATATATATATATATATATATATATATATATATATATATATATATATATATATATACGTTATTCCGGGTTGAATCGGAGGTAACCACAGTAAGTAAGGTACTCGATACATTGCAGAGTATAAAAGTTTTAATATAGATGAGATTCTACAGGACTAGAACTGTTTCATTCTTTAGAAATCATCAGGAATCTCCTGATGATTTCTAAAGAATGAAACAGTTCTAGTCCTGTAGAATCTCATCTATATTAAAACTATATATATATATATATATATATATATATATATATATATATATATATATATGTGTGTGTGTGTGTGTGTAGATAAATCTACCAAAATATACGGTAGTG
>CAXHJY010001387.1:122500-132500 GCA_964016885.1 Eledone cirrhosa
GGGAGAGACTTGATAGCTGTCCTTAGGTTATAGTAACCTCAAATTGTTTTGTTTTTTTTGTTTTTTTTATATTTAATTGTTTTTTAACATTCTCGGTATTTTTCTATATATTTACCCCATATTGTTTTTCTTATTGTTTCGACTTCCTCCCCCCCCTCCCTAGTATACTTCCTTCACCTCCTGCCCTGCTGTAGTTGGCACTATCAACACACGACTGGGTTTCCTCCACCCCCTATCCCTCTTTCTTCTACTGGCAGGTTCAGCTACCCCTTCCTTCAACAAATTGCCATGATAGAATTACGTGTCTCAACAACAAACTTTTGACCAATACTTGTGACAATCACTTTTACCATATATAGAATTACCCCCTGAGAAGCTCGGCTATTCATATACCAGGATAAAAATGTTCATTTAGTCCAGAATTAGCCGTCGAAACGGCTTGAGCTCAGCAGTCGGGGTCCTACTCGTTCCTATATATATATATATATATATATATATATATATACAAATAGTAAAAAGGAAAAGGATTTTTTCAGTAGAACATGCTGGAGAGATTCTTTCAGTATAATATCAAAACATTTATTTATAAAGTGGATATTTCCGCATTTAATATACATACATACACACATTTATAGGTATGAAGGTTTATATATATATATATATATGTATATACATACTGCTGTACGTCTGTATACATATATGTATGTACGTATACATACTTATATTTAAGTATCAGCCGTACTAAGAGTGAGAAATGAAATTTCATTTTTTCCATTTATCGTTTTCGGTATGCCCGGCCCACTAACTCACTCGATATGCAAATTAGGCTGCTCAGCCGTTAATATGCATAAGGAAAATATATACTTTCAAACGCTCAATCGACTGACAGGAAGGTATACGATGCTGATGACAGCTAATAAGCTAGAAACCAGTTCATCGTTCCTTTGTCAGTGTTGAACAAAAGAGCAACGATGGTTGCCGAACACTGTACGGCTTAACTCGGGCTGTTTGTTTACACACAAACCGAACATTATAATAAATGTTCGGTAAACCCATACGTACATATATATATATGTGTGCATGTATGTATGTATATACATACTACTGTACGTCTGTATACATATATGTATGTACGTATACATACTTATATTTAAGTATCAGCCGTACTAAGAGTGAGAAATAAAATTTCATTTTTTCCACACACACACACATATATATATATATATATATATGTGTGTGTGTGTGTGTGTGTGTGTGTGTGTGTGTGTGTGTGTGTGTGTGTGTGTGCGCGTGTGTGTGTGCGTGTGTGTGTGCGTGTGTGCGTGTGTGCGTGTGTGTGTATGTATATATGTATATATCCGTATGTGGTTGACGGCTGAAAGAATAGTACTCAATACCGAAGTAGGGTTTCATATTAATTTTATTAAGGCAAAATAGTGAGTCTTGTTACTCTGGAGTTTCGCCAGTTTATCTCAGGGTCATCAGGCATGAAACTTCAGAGTAAAACAAGATTCACTATTCAGCCTCAATAAAAGGAATATATATATACTGTGTATATACACACACACACACACACACACACATACATATATATATATATATATATATATATATATATATATATATATATATATATATATATATATATATATATATATATATATATATATACACACACACATATATATACATATGTGTGTGTATGTGTGTGTTTGTATATATATATGTCAGGTCACCAGTTGGTGCTACTGGTAACATGTATCCCAGTACAACCTGTCTCATGGTCGGGTCGTTGGCGACTAAACTGGCAACCCCACCAAGGTTTCTTGGTGAAGAGGGTGACTTTGGACATCCTGCAGGACTAAAAACAAAACCTGTCAAAGAGCAAAGGAGCTCTTAAGAGTCAAAAATCACCGGGAGAGATGACCCCTTAGCCTTTGTCAAGGCAGAATTCTAGGAGAAGGAAAACTCTGATATAACACCTGCAACCCTGATGGTATCCAATGATGTTGACTTGTTCTTCTTTTTGGTAAATATCATCTTGGTTAAGCGAGTGGGACTGGCTTTGTGCAGTGCCTTTGCTCACTATAAAAGCTTCACGACACAGGCTTTGCTTTATATCTGGAGATCTCTCTGCACTTGTCATCACATGGTACCATGGGCCCAGCACTATGTATCAATGATTGTCACAAGTGTAGTGTTTGTACCAGAGTTTTAAAGTCGCTGGCTGGACTAAAAAGTCACACTCGTTCAGCGCATCGGTAGGGGCTCTCCTACATGGATATAAAGTAGTGGCCGTACTCGAAAACGAGTTGGCAGCCACCATATATATGTGTATGTTGGTGTATATGTGTGTATGTACAGAAACGTATACGCACACAACTACATTCTCTTGGATGTCACATCTTTATACATGTGCATACATATGTGTATGTATATACACTTATGTATGCACATAAGTGTATATACTTCTTCGTGGTATGCATATACTCATGTATATGTGTGTGTGTATGCGTATGTGTGTGTACTTATATATGTGTGCATGCATGTGTTTGTAAAGGCGTGACTTAGTTGTTAGATGGTTCTGCTCATGATCGAACGGTTGTGAGTTCGAGTCAAGACTGCGTTGCTGTGTCCTTGGGCAAGACACTTTATTTTATGTTGTTTCCCTCAAATCAGCTAGCAATACTCAGGTGAACGTGTGATTTAAAGGTTAGTTTCGTCGCACAATGTGTGTCACTCAGAATCTCCCTGAGAGCTACGTTAAAGAAACTCGTGTCTGTGGAATGCTCAGCCACTTGCTTGTAAAATTTCACGTGCAGCCTGTTGTGTTGAACGCATTGTCTGGAACACTTGTTGACGAAACCAACGACAACACACACACACACACACATATCTATTATCAAACACACGTATGTGTCTGCATATATTTGAGGTTCAATGCATGCATGTATACACGTATACTTATATTATATATGTGTGTGCACTGCATGCATGCGTTTGTTTGCATATATTCAAGGCCGCATGCATAGATGTATACGCGTGTACACACACACATACACGCGCACACACACCCATACATACACGCACACACACACACACATATATATATATGAAGTGTATGTATGTGTGTGTTTGTATATATTTGAGATGGTATGTATTACGGATACATGCACACACATATATATTTATGCATGTATATAATTATATATATAATATATAAGAACAGAAGATGGTTAAAGGAGTTCCATGTATTTTATTATGCGCATTTCAAAAACAAACATCATCATGCAATAATATTTGTGTTTTCATCAGATAAAACAGGAGGACATGATATGAAGGCTAAAAAGCACTTGTGGATAGTGCAGTTTTAAATCAACATACAAACTGTAGAGTGCTTCTTATCCGATATCTGCATTGCTTTATTGTACTACAATAAAACTCACCTCCTACATTAATTATATATATATATATATATATATATATATATATGTGTGTGTGTGTGTGTGTGTGTGTGTGTATGTGTCTGTGTGTGTGTGTGTGTGTGTGTGTGTGTGTGTGTGTGTGTGTGTGTGTGTGTGTGTGTGTGTGTGTGTGTGTGTGTGTCTGTGTCTGTGTCTGTGTGTGTGTGTGTGTATTCCAGCAACGATGAAGCCATAATCATATTATGAATGGAAACAGAAGATTAAAGATCGCCAAAATTAAATAATTCAATTTATTACACCTCATGGCATGAGTGTGTATGTGTGTGTGAGTTGTGTTGTGTGTGTGTGTGTGTGTGTGTGTGTGTGTGTTGTGTGTGGGTGTGTGTGTTGTGTTGTGTGTGTGAGTTGTGTGTATGTGTGTGTGTGTGTGTTGTGTTGTGTTGTGTTGTGTGTGTTGTGTGTGTTGTGTTGTGTGTGTGTGTGTGTGTATGTGTTGTGTTGTGTTGTGTTGTATTGTGGTGTGTTGTGTTGTGTTGTGTTGTGTTGTGTTGTGTGAGTTGTGTGTGTTGTGTTGTGTTGTGTTGTGTTGTGTTGTGTTGTGTTGTGTTGTGTTGTGTGTTGTGTTGTGTTGTGTTGTGTTGTGTGTGTGTGTGTGTGTGTATGTGTGTGTGTGTGTGTGTGTGTGTGTGTGTGTGTGTGTGTGTGTGTGTGTGTTCTAGCTTGTAACCACTACTGTACGGAAATTTCCGAATATAATGTCATGTGTGCAAGGTTTTCTTTCAGGAAGTACTTTTGGTGAAATACCTTCTTTGTATTTATATATTCACACCAATACTTAGCAGACGATGACCCTGGAGTTCTGTGTCTTTCGTTTGTATTTTTGTTTTTAATGAACCATGGTCATCAAAAACCAAAAACAAATCATAGCATAACAAGGTTGTTTGTTTGCAAACGAATCGAATATAATTATTATTCGAAATAGAAGGGCGGTGAATTGGCAGTATCGGTAGAGCGTCGGACGCCATACTTTGCAGCATAGAGTTACTGCCCTTTACGGTCTGAGTTCAAACCCTGCTGAGGTTCACTTTGTCTTTCGTACTTACGGGGTCGATAAAATAAAGTACCAGTAACGTACTGGGATCGATTTAATCGACTTTCCTCTCCCCCGAAATTACTGGCCTTGTGCCTATAGTAGAAATGATTATTATTCGATATAGAACACATAAATACAATTTTTTAAAGTTTCCCTGAAAAAAAATTGTTTTTCGTTTTGCCTTGTTTTTGTTCGTTGTCTTGTCTTCTATTTGTTCATTTTCTTAAGTTTATCAATACTAATGTATCAATACAAATGTATATATATATGTGTGTGTGTGTGTGTGTGTGTGTGTGTGGGTGTGGGTGTGTGGGTGTGTGTGTGTGTGTGTGTGCCGGGTTCAATCGGGGGTAAACACAGTAAGTAAGGTACTCAATACACATATTACGAATTCTGTTGAATAGTCTTAAATACTGCAGCCTCCTGCCTAAGTTAATAGAAACAGTTAAAATACATTTGTAGAGTACCGTATTTCGCGGCACCGAAGACGCTTCGTCCTCGAGGGCGCACCCTAATTTTGACAACCAAAAGTTTGAAAAAAAAAAAAAGACAATGTTCGGCTTCCAAGACACATGGGAGATTTTTGAAACTTGTTTTAGGAAAAAAAGTAGCGTCTTCGACGATGGGAAATATGTTAAATGCAACAAAATTTAATATAGAAATGGCTTCTACAGGACTGTTTCATTCGAAGGAAATCATCAGAAAAGCCCTAATGATTTTCTTTGAATGAAACAGTTTTAGTTCTGTAGAAGCCATTTCTATATTAAATTTTGTTATATATATATATATATATATATATATATATATATAGGTGTTGCCTCCCTTGCTGAACCCCACGTGGGGTCAGTTACAGACACATCTATGTGGACATTCGAACTGAATCCCGTTGACAACGCGTACTCCCAGTTCGGTCAGAATACCAGATGCCTAACATCCTTTATGTAAGTGGACAGTAAATGACTTATGGAGCCGCAGAAACCCAAATACTGGATTTTACCATCTCACCATGGGTCCGGGTAAATTTTCAACCATGTATATTTTTATATATTTTTATATTTGTATATCTGTTTGACCCGAATTAGGCGGTCGATTTTTCGCTGTGCGGGTGATTAGTTTAACCACCATCTCAGTGTGTTTGGCCTTTAACGTAAGTTGTAAGCTCTAATTCATATGAATTATCGAGCGCTTGCCACACAACTCGGAAGTGTTTTTTGTTATTCCTGAGCTGAAATTCGATTCTCGCTAATTTTTACTTATATATATATATATATATATATATATATATATATATACACACACAGAACACACACAGAACACACACACAGAAACAAGATGGCGTAGGACAGAACAAAGGAGAGGCACAAAAACAAAGAAAAGAATCCCCAGTCACTGAAGAGGTCACAGAATGTGTGACGAAAGAACTTTGACAATATATAAACAACCATCTGGTTGTGCTGGTTGTGGAACCAACCAACCAACCGGAAATTTATAAATTCCTAAATTTATAAATTTATTATAATAAATTGAAGTGAAAGCAACTGGTGCGAGTGTTTCTTATTGGCAACATGACCCTCCCAAAGTATAACAATATATATATATATATATATATATATATATATATAACAACTAGAAATTGATTAACATATAAATAAACATATGAAACAATCACAGGGGATAATTTTTACAAGTGTGTAAGCACACATAGCTAGGTAGGTAACTAAATAAAGTTAACTAGAACTTCAGAAATAGATACCGTATAATATGATTAATCTTCCCTGTATATATTCCATTAAAGAAATATATTTCACCAATTAATCGAATGGTAAACGACGGAGGCCGATACTTGGATTTTCAACAAGGAAGCAGTCCAGCGATCTGTGTTTACGCATGAAGTTCAAATCAGCGACTGGCCAGTAACACGTGCTGTATCTACTAAAAATACACACATCATACTAGCTTCGTCGCAGTGGCGTGAATAGGGTTATCGACAACTAGAAACAGCAGTCAAGTCCTTTGAAAAGAGTTAGCTCTACAATTAAGGAGCCGTATTTATATATCTATATCCAAAATTAAGATAAATCAAAATGAATTTAATCTAAATCAAAATTATGGGTGTCATGCCAGAAAGGCATGCACCATATCACCCGTAAAATAAGCTCCAAGATTCTAATGAATAGGTCCGAGCATTTTATAACAACTAGAAATTGATTAACATATAAATAAACATATGAAACAATCACAGGGGATAATTTTTACAAGTGTGTAAGCACACATAGCTAGGTAAGTAACTAAATAAAGTTAACTAGAACTTCAGAAATAGATACCTTATAATATGATTAATCTTCCCTGTATATATTCCATTAAAGAAATATATTTCACCAATTAATCGAATGGTAAACCACGGAGGCCGGTACGTGGATTCTCAACAAGGAAGAAGTCCAGCCATCTGTGTTTACGTATTACACCCATAATTTCGATTTCGATTAAATTTATCTTAATTTTGTATATATATATATATATATATATATATATATATATATATATATATATATATATATATATATATACGCGTGCTGATGTTGATGCCCATTTATCTTCGAGGGTTTATCCGCCCTGTTATTAAATTATTTCCTGTAGTCAAAAACACGGCGAAATCTACTAATTTAATTCAATTTCCATATATCTAATATATATTTGTGAAATGGGCGGTGGTTGAAATTCAGATGTGCACGGTTAAATGGTAGTAGACGTGGTCGGACTGACATGAAAATTTACACACCTATGTAAAAAGTGCCAAGGAAGCAAATAGACAAGGTTTCAAATCTCTAATTTGAAAAATGTGGTCCGTGGAGCCCCAAAACTATCGCATTCGGTGAGTTATTTCCCCCTGTTCTAATACTTTTGTCTTATTTACAATTTCATCATCCTTCTACATTTAACGATCATACAGTACCGTTTTATGAAATCGATTCTGCAGTACGGTCACTGTTTTCTATCAAAAGAAATAAAACCCTTGGCGATACTTGGTTTTAGTGTCCTAAATTATCATCATCGACATTCAATTATTAGCTCCACCCACTACACGATACGTCACGAAAGTAAATGTTTCGAAAAAATGTTAAACTGTATATCGCAACAATATATTGTTTAAAGACATTTTTTTTCTGCTGTTAAAAACAGTAAATCTGTTTTTAAAAAAATGTATTTCGCAGCAATTTTTTTTCTGTTAAAAACTGTAAATAAATATTCATGTAAAAATGAAGCATAGTGTTTCGGTTTAAAACTTAAAAACTGTAAATAAATATTCATGTAAAAATGAAGCATAATTTTTCTGTGAAAAACTGTAAATAAATATTTATTTTGTTCAAAAATTAAATCAAAAATCTAATTTTCTCTGTTAATATTTTAATAAATATTTATTCTAAAAATTCAATGTTTTTTCAAGTAAAAATGAAGCATGTAAGAAAATGAACATGTAAAAATCAAGCAGCAGCAGTAGCTGATGACGTGTCGTGACGTATCGTGTAGTGAGTGGAGCTAATAATTGAATATCGATGATGATAATTTAGGACACTAAAACCAAGTATCGCCAAACCCTTAAATTGCGAAGAAGATACGCGTGTTTTTATTTTAATTCTAACTAGCATTAATGCCCGGCGTTGCTCGGGGTCAGTAACTTACCAAAGTTAGGTTGCACCACCCATTTTATAGCAGCACTTTTTTGTCTGCCAGGCTCTGGGTGAATAAATTGCAGACCTGGACTGCCGAAGCAGGAGCTGCGTCAGCAGTGAAAATTGTAGTTTCGCCTATGGATATTATCTCTGTGCAAAGAAGTGTTGAAATTTATTGTTTCACAGTACTTGCGCAACACGCGCGTAGACGATGCCAGCCGAACAACAGAGTTGAGATGGAGTTGTTCTGCATGGTTGTCTAATGTGTGTTTTCTAAATTTAAGACAGTAGGGAGGGGTGTGATATGGGGGAGAGTTAGCTGCTGTTTCTAGCAGATTTAGTGACCTCATAGAGGATATGTTTTCTAAATTTAAGACAGTAGGGAGTGGTGTGATATGGGGGAGAGTTAGCTGCTGTTTCTAGCAGGTTTAGTGACCTCATAGAGGATATTATTCTGTATAGTAAATGAACTGATACTTCTTTCTTCCACGTTCGTTGATAGATGTTTTAAAAAAGATTTATCCCTATTTTTTTTTGTTGTTGAATAAATTTAACTGTTGCTTTTGAATAATTGTTGTTTCGTATGAAATGTAATAAGTTCTCTTTGTCATTGAAGTAAATAAATGTTTGACCGTTCCACACTCAAAAACAAACTTCCCTCTCTCTCTTAAAGTTTGTAAGTTTAATCGTATATCAGAGAAAGTTGCAGCATGTATGTAGTTTTATCGAATTTTAAGGGGAGTAGAGAGAGGTAGTCAGATTCTATTAGAGGGGTTAAAGCGTCATGTATTTAGTTTTATCGATTATTTCCGTAATTGTTGGTGAGGTTGAATGAAATAAATAGTCGTTGACCTAAGCTAGACCATTTACAACATTCGTACAGACTTTGAGTCGAATCGGTTTGAAATTGTGCAAATGTATAAACATGGAACATGCACTCACACACACACAACAACAACAATCTGCTTTTTATAGATAATGATACATGTTAACCACCACTAACAGTAAGTAGTATTTTTCAAATTGCATATCATCGACATTGCTATTTCGCTGTTAATAAACAACGCTTTTCACGTCGCTCCACTTCTCATTCTACACCGTCCAGCCCCAAGTGCATATTTCTTTTTTTTTCCCTGAAACTGCTTCTTTATAATAAACTTTCAATAATATTTTTCAAATTATTAACTTAATAAAAAGTGGCCCCGGGTGCAACCGGGCTCAGCTGCTAGTATATATATATATGTATGGAAATTGAATTAATATATATATATACCCACTCACTGTACGCCAGTCACCCTCATCCCGACCCCCACACCAGCACGCCGGACCTTTCCTTTTGTGTTATTCTTGATGAAGGGCAAATGCCCGATACGTTGACTATGTAACTCATTCTTCTTTCTCCAAGCGTGAAACTAATATACTTCATGTTGCTGCATCTTCTTGTTTACTCTTTTACTCTTTTACCTGTTCCAGCCATCCGGCTGAGGCCATGCTGAGGCACTTTTTTGTTTCCTTGATTTATACTTCCACGCTTACGTGGACTCCTACTCTGGCCTTCGGATTATCCTTGGATTACCCTTGGACTACACCAGGATTTACCTACGGACTCTGACTTTTGGACCCACCACCGACTTCACTCTCCCTCTTGTTTCTATTTACTCACTATCTACTCACCTCCACCTACATGGACCCCACCACCACCACCACCATGCCCAACCAGAAATCTTTCCTCCGCCACCTCCACTCCTCCCTAGACGTCTACCTCGCCCTCTCCCTCTTCTTCATCCAGCCCACACTCCGCCTCTCTCACC
>CAXHJY010001387.1:142500-145000 GCA_964016885.1 Eledone cirrhosa
TTCACAGATCCAAATAAAAAATCTTCAACGGCACTATCAGGGGTACTCTGGCAACTTAAGCTAGATAACGTTAGATATTCGACGGCTTGGAATATAGTCTCAAGAGGGATTCCTTTTAATTCATCCTCTGAGACATGTGACCTCTGCGCAGAGGAGATATTCTTTATACTAAAATCTAAAAATTCCCTTAACCTACGGACAAATGTATTCAGTTGTTGCAAACATAGATTAAACTCAACGTTTAAATATAAATTTAAATTTAAAATGTAGTATATTTAGTTTGATTTATATTTATATGAGAACTAGCCGATAAATCTTTTGATTCCTAAATCTTTGATTCCCTCTTTTTACTCTTTCTATTGTTTTTTTTATTTTATTTATTTTTATTTTTTATTATTTTTTATTATTTTTTATCTAAACATTCCTCATGAAAAATTAAGCTACCCTAAAAGCCGATGCTCCAAATTTTTTTGAATTAACCTTACACTAGATAAACTTCTATATTAAATATAGGAACTTATGTAGACATTATTGGACATCATAATCTTTTTTTGCGATATTCTTTGCTAGATGTGATTTGATAGATAATTTTTGGCTTTGTCTTGTAATGAACTTGGCAATATATTGTCAATTAACTTTGAAGGGTTGTTCTTTGTGGTTTATTTTTATTTTATTTTTATTTTATTTTTATTTTTATTTTTATTTTTATTTTTATTTTTATTTTTATTTTTATTTTTATTTTTATTTTTATTTTTATTTTTATTTTTATTTTTATTTTTATTTTTATTTTTATTTTTATTTTTATTTTTATTTTTATTTTTATTTTTATTCTTTTAGTATTGTAGTATTCTATAATATTTTTATTTTTTATTTTATTTTTTTATTTTATTTTTAATATTTTTATATGTAAATTTTTTATATGTAAATTTTTAATACGTAATATTTTTTAATACGTAGTATTTTAATATGCAATATTTTTATTATGTAATATTCTTTCGTAATATATTTTTTTTTAGTTTTCTATTCTATATTTTTATATATTTTTACTTATTATTATTATTATTGTTATCTTTGTTTATAATATAATATATATTTTCGATTAGTATATTGAAATCTGCTCTCTATTTCTGCTTGATAGATAATCTTGTAGAGTAATCGCAAGAATAATAATACGCTCAAATGTTTATACCACATTGAGAATGTTTTCCAGTAACTTAGAATTTGCGGAGTGAATCAGTTGGATTCACATTGATGTTTGTAGCTGTCACATAAACATATGAATTTTTTAAAACTAAACATAAGATAATGAATTTTCACACATTGTGAATACTTGTTTCATTCAGGAATACTAATATTTACAATATAGTGTAAGTTTTATAAATACTAATACATTAAAACATAGGGTTTTCTATGCCTCGAATATGTCTGGCTATTTTTAAATTTTTTTCTCTCTATATATCTCTCTATATCTCTCTATATATCTCCCTTACATTAATACTTGAGCTAAATAAATAAATAAATAAATAAATAAATAAATAAATGTATCATTGATACACTTACTCAAAATGACCTCCCACTACCTAATTTTCTATATATATATATATGTATCTATCTCTATTTCCTCTCTCTATATATATATATATCTCTTTCTGTCTCTTTACATGAAGCTCTTCGCTTTATCTATTTTTCCATCTCTCTATTTTGTCCCATGCATTTCTTCTTTTTCTTTTTCTTCTTTTTCTTCCTCTTCTTCGTTTTGTCTTTCTTTCTTTCTTTTTTCCCTCTTTTCTTTCTCTCTTTCTTTCTCTCTGTATTTTCACTGCTAGAGTAAACCTCTTCAAATGAAGTTGATGTTTATTACGGTATGTCGAATATATTTATCTATAAAACTGTTTATATTGTATTTTGTCTGATGAAGGCATAACATATTGTTAATATGATATCCCCGAAATATATATAATGAAATAAATATGGTTTTATAAATATAGTTTTCCATTTATTTAATATTGTATATATATATATATATATACAGGGTACCTCCGGTATTCGCGGTTCCGGTTATTCATGAGATTTTCATTAGAAATTAACTAATAATAGTTCGTGGAAACCACCGCATATTCGCGGTATCGTAAATATCTTCCACGATTTTTTAAATGGCTTTTTTCGTGGTAGTATATATATATTTTTAATGCTAAATTATTGATAACAATATACTGCATTTGCCAGCCTATTGGGCGCCCCTTTGTATAAGACGTTCCCTCTTTTTAAAATTATATTTTATATTTTGGCGTTTATAGGCATTTTTATGGTTTTTCACTGTGCATTACTGGTACTTTATTTTATCGATCTCGTAAGGATGAAAGACAAAGCTAACCTCGGCGGGATTTAAACTCAGAATGTAAAGGACCGTAACTTTATGCCGCAAAGCATGTTGTCCGACGCTCTACTGATACTGCTAATCCACCACAAGTCATTTTTCATAATAATAACAATAATTGTT
>CAXHJY010001389.1:0-5000 GCA_964016885.1 Eledone cirrhosa
ATCCCGGATGAGCCCACAGCAAGACACGAGGGAAACCTAAGGGCAGCAGCAACAAACTCCCTCCTACACCAGTGGCCAACCTATACAGGCTGGAGATAAAATGTGTAGCAACAAGGGCGGTGCCCCAGCATGGCCTCAGCCGTATGGCTGAAACAGGTAAAAGAGTAAAAGAGTATATATATATATATATGCATATATATATATATATATATATATGCATATATATATATATATATATATATATATATATATATATATATATATATATATATATATATATATATATATATATATATGCATCTATATATATGTGTGTGTATGTACGCACGCACACACACACACACACACACTTATCTTAATAGCCATTTGACACACATCGCTGCTGGCTATTGTCGCAGCATCGAACACCTTACTACTACTACTACACACACACACACACACACACACACACACACACACACACACACACACACATACACACACACACACACATATTTGTTGTGAAAGAGTCATTTCTCAATCTTGGCGCAAAACCAATTTTTTATCCACATGACCTCTACCGACCAATCAAAATTGTTTTGACCAATAATTTTTGCTGGAGCCACTTTTCTAACATTTTAACATAAAAACAGTCTTGGCGCAAAATCAACTTTTTACATTCACATGACCTCTACCGACCAATCAAAATTGTTTTGACCACAAGCATTTTTGCAACACAAAAATAACGCTGGAGCCATTTTTTAAACATAAAAACAGGTAGAATTCCCAAAACTAATCAGATCAGAGCAAACAGCACGGACACTCTATCTCAAAATTATTTTTGAAAAGCATTTAGAAATGCGCAACCGGTAAAAACTTAAAAACTTAAAACCACAACTGAATACTAACCCATACAATCACTAATACTCTTTTATTCCTAATTAAACCATTTTTCAACTGTGAACAATTTGTCAGCATTTTCTATTCCGTTTACCAATATATATATATATATATATGCATATATATATATATATATATATATATATATATATATATATATATATATATATATATATATATATATATATATATATATATATATATATATATATATGCATATATATATATATATATATGCATATATATATATATATATATATATATATATATATATATATATATATATGCATATATATATATATATATATATATATATATATATATATATATATATATATATGCATACATATATATATATATGCTTATATATATATATATATGCATATATATATATATATATATATATATATATATATATATATATATATATATATATATATATATATATATATATATGTATATCTGTTAGAACACGAAAAGTGTGAAACAACAGAATGTTCACTTTTCGTGTTCTAACATATATGCCTAACTTCTTCATAAATTTTTCGGGGATAGCCGTGGTGGTGGTGATCGTATGTCATTGGCTAATTTTCAACCAATCAGAGTAAGTGTTGATATATATATATATATATATATATATATATATATATACTATTCCCCCTCTCTCTATATATATCTTACGCTTTCGCTTTACACTCCTTCCCTTCAATAACACATTTCCCCCTCTCTATATATCTCTTCCACTGTTACTTACGCCTGTTTCTCTCTATCTGTTCCGTTTCTATATATATCTCTCTTACTCTTTCGCTTTGCACTCCTCCCCTTCAATACCATCTCTCCCCCTCTCTATATATTTGTTACTCTATCGCTGCACGCTCCTCTCCTTCAATATATCAATTACACACGCTTTACACTCCTTTATCCCCAGCGCCCCTATATATACACCCCCCCTCCCGCATCTATATTTTAATGTTCCGTTGCACCGTGAATATATGTGTCTATATATATATACATATATATTGTATATACACATTCATGTATGTGTATACACACTCATGTATGTATATACACTGGTTTTATGTGTGTATTGTAAATTTGTACTGTTAAAACACGAAACTAACATTCGATTAGACACTTTGATTACCTGTACAGGCAATAGTTATTAGAATGCTGTTGAAGTGTGTATATATTTTTGGGGGACATCCTGTATATACACACATTATATATAATACAATAAACAGATAAATACACACATATATATATGAGCTTATTTAATTATAAATATTGTGAATTTTTAACTCAGTTCAATTATATATATAAATGGCTTCTACAGGACTAGAACTGTTTCATTCGAAAGAAATCATCATAATATTGAGAGGGGGACTAGATAAAATATTTCAAATCAAATGTGTATAAGTTATAAGTTAAAATGTATAAATAGAGACGATAGTGGAGGTATATCTGTTTAGTGGAACAGTAGACGATAGAATTAAATACAGACGAGAATCTCCCTTTAATGAAACAGCAGACGATAGAATTTAGGCAATTTAAATTTTAAGCATTTGCATTTTTGCCTTTCATCGTTACGGGGTCGATAAAATAAAGTACCAGTAATACACTGTCACTATAAGTAGACGACTTTCAAATTGAATTGTTGGTTCCATTTCTTTAGTATTTTCAATTGTAGTTATCTACTTAAAAAGCGTTACACGGTTAGAGACATAATTGGTAAGTTATATCTTCCCTATTAAACCATTGCATTATTTCGCCTACAATAGAACAAAAATGAAATGTTCTTTAAAGAAACAGGAATATAACTTTATAAAAAAAAAAGTTGCATCCGCTTTTTTTATCATTGATAATTTTTTCGTTTTAATATTAATTGTTTTTTGTAGTTGTTTATATTAAAAATCTTACTGTAATATTTACTTAAACGAAGGCAGACATCTAAACTTATAGATTAATCTTGAGCGAAGGACTAGATAAATCTCTCTCTCTCTCTCTCTCTCTCTATATATATATATATATATATATATAAACGAAGAATGATAACATTTCAAGCAAAGAGTTTAATTAGGTAATGACTTACAAATTTGTTTGAGTATATATTTAATATAATATTAATATATTTTGTAATATTATTAACTAATTATTATAATTAGCGCTTCAGGCTTTGTCTATATACTGAAACAAATTTGTAAGTCATTACCTAATTAAACTCTTTGCTTTAAATTTTATCACTCTTCGTTTTGAATTTCTCCTAAGTATTCAATACTCTGTTGAGAAATACATTTTACATAAACAGTCTTTGTACCATTTATACGGTATTAATTACTTATATTTATATATATATATATATAGCGTATGATTAGAACTGTGTTTATTATTAATATTTTAATGGATTTAATGAAAAATTTTAGGTGTTCATATATATATTCTAAAAATGCGCGAAATCGTGAATCCGCGATAGTTGAACCGCCAAGTAGCGAGGTATCACTGTATATATGTTTAAATATATAGTGTAGCTGTGATGTATCTCGCGAGTGAATCGAGACCTGTCACTGATTTTGGTGTCCCCACTGCCGATGTGAATGAGCAACGCTGCACTTGTGAATTGGGTCTTGATGTTGCAGGCAGTTCATATACTTACAATGATGCGGTCCCACAAGCTTGTTCACATTCCTGTGCTAATAATCTAGATGGGCGTATTAAATTGGATGTGAAAGCAGCTTACCGGATGCGGAATCGGGAGAAGTTGAGACAAAAACAGGCCGATTATAGAGCTGTGAATTTTGCTAAATTAACACAAAAACAGGCCAAGTATAGATGTTCAAAACGGTATGAGTTGGCAAACAAGCAGGCCAAGTATAGATCTGCAAATTCAGCTATTATATCTCAAAAGCAAGCCGAGCGTAGAGCTTCTAAACGTACCGAGTTGGCTAAAGAGCAGACCAAGTACAGATCTGCAAATATCTTATTGCACAAACAATAATTCTGCACAAATGTTGCTCCATTATTAGATCTAATGTTGCAACGATACAGTTAAATGTTGTCTGTGTATTTTAAAAAAGATTTGCTTATAATCTTTTCAAATTTCATTACGCCAATGATTCAAGCTCAAATTGACATTATCTAAAAAATTGTACAAACAGCGGTGGATTAGCAGTAGTGAACAGATAAATCAGTCAATTTATTAAGATTGACTTGGCATCAATCAGCAAGACCTTCATTAGCTGCTCTCCAGCCATCTATTTAAAGCTGTATACATCTATGGTACGAATACACTTGGAGTTCGCGTCATCAGTCTGGAACCCCTATCTTGCTCAGAACATTGACCTCCTGGAAACTGTTCAGAGACATGCAACCAAGCGCATACCCTCCATCAGACACCTACCATACCCTGAATATTTTGCTTCCCTCTGGCAATGGACTTGGTAAACACCCACAAAGTTATTAACCATCCGACCAACAACAACCCCGAACATCTTTTTGATCTCCATGTGTCTAACACGTGGACATGCCTACAAAGTCAGAAAACAACACAGCTCCCATGACTTTAGGAAATATTTCTTCATGCTCAGAGTTGCTGAAGGATGGAACAAACTTCCTGCATCAGTTGTTAGCTGATGACACACTGCATCCTTTAAAACCATCATACATTCCGAAATACACCAACACTACACCTGATGTCCCCCTTCCATACACATGCACATATGTGTATATCATGACTCATGCACTGTTCTTTTTTCATGACGTTTTTATATTACCCTATGCATTATATATGCACTTTTGATGAGTTGTAGTGCACCTCAGCATTGTACACAATATTTTCATTATTATTATCATTATTATTATTACACTCATTGATCCATTTTGCACTAACTCTGCATCAAGCACCTTCACCTAAATATTAACCAATCAAGGATCCAATACAGCTATCTGTTGGATGAGTATTGTATAGTGCCAAAAACGAAACCAATCAGTTTACCAGAAAGTTTCCAGACAGGAAACACGCATATTTTGCTATCCTCAAACACGTTTACACATGGCATGAAATATAACTAATCCGGGATGGCTAGGTTTCATCTTCTAACTGGATATACGAAATCCATTATGTCTTG
>CAXHJY010001389.1:22500-57500 GCA_964016885.1 Eledone cirrhosa
AAGTAGGATAAATTTCTATACTAAATATATAAAACATATTATTTTAACTTAAGATACTCTATTGTAGCTGGGCCGCTCACTGTAAAGCGACCAGTGAAAGACTTGGTACACCTACATATGTATACGTGTGTGTATTCATATACACACTAGTATTTCAGTATGCATATGTAGATGTACATTTTTAACTTAATTGTTTAAGCGTCAGTCATACAAAAGTGAGTTACAAACGAAACGAAATTTAATCTCGTTTCGTTATTTGTTTTTATACTCTATAGTGTTTTAAAGATATTTAATGCTTTGATATTTCTAGATTTCTTTTGTCTATACTGATATAGCTGCATTTCCAGGATATACTCCTTTGGTATTTTAAATTTATTTTGTTATGGTTATGTTTACAAGTTATAATCCTTTAGTAATATATTGATATTTGATTATCTCTATGCAAATGTATATGTGTATATTAACATGCATAAAAAGTGTTATAGATTTTTTTTTTTTGTGTCTATATATGTCTGTATATATACATGAGTGATGCGTGACGACGCACGCAAATATTTATTTGTACATATGTATGTGTATATATGTATGTGTATGTGTATATATATATGTGGTTGGGAGGTATGTTGCAGATATACATAATATTAAACACATGAATGGTAATCGTATATATGAGGACAAGAATGTTAATCGTATATTATATATTTGTATATATGTACTGTGAAAGAATGTATAGCAGTGATTAAGAGAAATCATTTACGCTTTGTATGGCTATATTGTTGGCTTGAGTTAAACATAATTTCTATTTTCAGGACGTGCGTATCTATATGTATATATATATACATATATATTTGTATGTCTTTGCATAAAATACTGATCTCTATAGGAAGGGTACATTTTGAACTCAGATTTTGATATATTGATCTCAAGTTTCTAAACTAAACATATAGTCATTATTGAACAATGTTTAATTTCTCATATTATATATCTATGTCCCATTCATAAATATTGATACTTATATTTTTATTATTCATTTCATATAAATTGTTAACTCAACTAAATATGACATGACGTAAAGTGTTCATTGTCCCCCCCTCTCTCTATATAGTATTTCTCTCTCTTGAGTTTTTTTCTCTCTGTATGATGACTTGATATCTCTCTGTTGCTTTCCTTTGTTTTTCTTATTTCTTCCTTTTCTTCCTTTTTTCTTTTATTTCCTCCTATCTTTATTTATCTCTTTCTTTTCTCCATACATTTCTCTCTCTCTCCGATATTTCTCCAGGTTTTCTTTCTTTCTCTCTCTCCGTCTTTGTTCTTTTTTCTCTCTCCGTCTTTTTTTCTTTTTCTTTATCTCCGTCTTTTTCTAATTGTGCTTAACACTATGACTTATTAAAACAATATAAACAATTCACTATCCAGGGTCGGACGCCATGCTTTCCAGCATAGTTACGTCCCTTTACGGTCAGAGTTCAAATCCCGTCGAGGTTAACTTTGCCTTTCATCCTTACGGGGTCGATAAAATAAAGTACCAGTAATGCACTGGATAATTTTCTGGCCTTGTGCCAAAAAGTAGAAACAATTATTTATTGCTCTCATGTCTTTAGTTTCCACCAGTCTCCCAATGACCGATAACCAGAAGGAATTTGATAAGTGCCGCAAATATCTTGACACCCATACAACAGACTCCTGCAAGTAAGTATTCTTTTATTCTTTTACTGGTTTAGCCATTGAATATATGTTTAAAGGAGTGTTTCTTTCCGTCTATAGGGATATTTTACCCGATCTTTAAAGCTGTTATTTGTAGCAATCGACTGTGTTCACAGTTATTTTCTGCATTAAAGATTTTCTATATTTTCTAAGAATATAAATATACATATATATAGAGAAAACTCATCGCTAGAACAGCCATTAAAACAGACAAATGTTGATCGAGAGAGATAATCCACAAGGTGGGTGACAGCCAGATGAAATATAGGAATGTTTGAAAGAGGGGGACAAGGAGGAGTGTGCTGGCACATAGAAGTGACCAGAAGGTAATAAAGAAAGGTTATTTTAAAGACTGTTCTAGCGATGAGTTTTCTCATTTTTGTATGTATTTAAATACACTCTCGCTTCGTCTCGATCAGAGATAACAATGTTATTCATTTAAATTATTATAGCTATGATTAGCTTTCTATTTAGAAAAGACACCACAGCTTGAGATTCACTATCCTGTTATTTTATTTTCTTTGTCTTCTTTCGTTATTCTATCTGTGCTGTTTGTATTATCACACACTCAATCACACATCATACCAGCAGAAATATTTATTTTTCTGTTGTACGATCCAGCATTCTAAAATGGTACTCCCAATTAAATCATGGAAAACCATTTTGCTGATTTGAGAGCTGATGAGGATGAAGATGTATGTGTGTGTGAACTTGTCTTGTACTTTCCCTTTCTTCATTTCCTTCTTCCAGTCACTTCATTATTATATATAGCTTTGCTTATATGTAGACTCGACCTGCAAATGAATAATAGATTAGAACTCAGCACACAATACTTAACATAAAAAGACACACACACACAAACATCTCATACAAAAAAGAAAATTGATTCCGCGAAATACTATATTGGCAACAGATGTCATTCTCGTGAAGAGCGAAATAACCATAAAAAAAAAAACGTTTGAAAACGACTTAGAAAAATTTAAATCAAAATCAAAATTTAATCCCAGAGAGAGGAAATTGGAAAGTTCCTTAAACCTTGAAGAAGGGACTTTTAGGTCCTGAAATATAGGACAGAAAAAAGAACAACAACAATACAAAAACAAGACAAAGATTACCAGGTAATTTACTTTTTGTTACCTCATCTTAGTCCACTTTGGCATTGTTTAGTTGTCTATCCCTTTCAACATTATATATCATCTATATATATAAAACTGATGTTGTCTGTGTGTGTCTGTGTCCTCATTTTTGCAAACTCTATACAAATCCACATTTCTACTCCGATTGACTTCAAAATTGCATTTATATATTCCTTGTGGTCTAAAGATACTAACTGCAGCTTTTATTTTTCAATTCTCTGTTGTTAAAAGGGTGTTAGGCGCTGGTTATCGATCTCCGTCAAGCCCTTATAATATCTGTCTGTATGTCTGGCTGCATAACGACATTCTGACGAACACGTCATTACTGACGTATTATCTTCACTACATTCACACACACACACACACACACACACACACACACACACACACACACACACACATATATATACATAAATACTTATATATACATATATATACACATATTTACATATACACACACATATATACACATATACATATATATATATATATATAGATATATATATATATATAAATAAATATACACGGGTGTGTATGATTATGTATAGAAGATTATATTAATAACAGGAATTCCAACTTTGTTTGATTTACTCGTTTTATTTACAATCCTTTAAAATTTATAATGGTATTAGAATGAAATAGTATGGTAGAATATTAAATGTTAAGCGTTAATTGAACAAATACTTTCATGGTTTCGCAATCTTCAGGTTCATATTCTGTGGAGACAGTCAAGTTTGCAATTTTCAACTGTAATGAGATAGGTAAATTTTGTGCCTTCTATACAGTGAAAAGCGGCTACAGAATGCTAGATTGTGCAAACTGTATTTCGACCAATCGGTGTGTAGTTTCACTGGATTACTGTATATATATATATATATATATATATACATACACACACACATATATATATATATATATATATGTATGTATATATATTTGTGTATAATATCAATATCCACACTACACATGCTAGGAAAAAACCACCCGAATGGTGGTTTTTCCACTAGTTATACACAATGCTTCAAGCAAACTACAACATTTTATTATATATATCTATATATATATATATAATGAGATCCAGGCCACCCGGTGAACACGAGTCTGCCAGAGAATACCTTCTCTATTTAAGGCTTTTAACATCTCGGGCTAAATTTCATCTTCCCCAGTGGCTTTGCCACATTTCAGCTCTTTAACTACTGTTGTGATCGGGTTTAAGAGATGAGCAAAGTATTCTCTCTACCTCGCAAGGATGCACCTCACTGAAGAAAGAAAAACCCCAGATAGAGGGTGCGGAAGAGGGCTTTTTATTAGGATGATGCTGGCTGGTTTGCCAGAATACTTTATTTGCTGATCTGAAATCAGATTCCAGCAGAAACCCAAAGACCTCGCATGTCTTAGCTTTAGGCGCTTTTACTGTCTCTGCTGCAATTTTTCATGCTTGCTTGTACTACGAGTGCAAGAAGGAGGACTCATTTCCAAGCCAGCTTTGTAAGCCTCCTTCTTTGCTCAGATGGCATCTTTGACCTCTTGATTGAACCATGGGGCCCTCCTGCCATCCAGTGCCACACCATCTAAAAGCTGAAGCAGAAACTGCAGAACTGAACAATCTCCACTCTGTCTCAATGTCCCCAGTCTGCCCAGGGAGTTCTCTGAATTTGAATGCAGTAGTATTTGCATTTCTGGTCCTGCTTCCCATTTTATCCTGCCAGCTCAGGACCTGCAAGTTTTGTGGACTTCTTTGGCTTTAGGTAGTCTCAAGTTGCATATAACTAGATGGTGATCAGTTGACAGCTCAGCCCCTTTCTTAACATGAACATCCAGCACAGAATCAAAGAGATCAGAGACAATAACAAAATCAATTATTGATCTTTATCCCTGATCCCCCTTATACCATGTATATTTATGGATGTCTCTGTGCTGGAAGAAGGTGTTCATAATAGAGAGTCCATTGCTAGAAGAGAAGTCTAATAAAGCTTCTCAATTCATATTTAGATCAGGGTTTCCCTTCTTTCCATGTCAGGTGGTGAGTGCTAACATCTGTATTGAATTCTCCCATTAGGATATATGACAGTCTTAACTACATCTAACACTGCAGGACTTCATCAGGGAAGGACCTGTATTCGGACTCCTTGTTTAGTACATAAAATTGCACCACCCACAGAGATCTATCTTTCATTCTAAGCTACAAGAGACAAATCCCCCTGAAAGGCAACTAAGCAATGGCAATTGGTAGTGATAATCCCAATTTTCAAAGAGGGAGACAAGAGAGCTTGTTCCAATTATGAAAAGTTCTCCTTGTTAAGCCCCCCAGTAAAGATTATGCTATATGTCTGGCAAAGAGATGCAGGCAGATTGTCGAAACCAAGCTAGCTGATGAATAGTGTGGTTTTCACCCCAGACGCAGCACAGCCGACCAAATATTCACACTGCAGCAGGTATTAGAGAAAATGTGGGAATTATCCCAAGAAATATATTCTTGTTTAAGTTGACCAGAAGAAGGTATATGACTGTGTTCCTCAGGACCTGCTGTGGAAGGTTGTGCAGGAGTATGGCATTGATGGTCAGCTTCTTGCTGCCCTGATGTTGTCTATATGAATGCCCGAGTATTTATGTTCGGATAAATGGTGCTAAATCGAAACTGTTCAATGTGGGAGTCAGACCTTACCAAGGGTACATACTGACACCTCTCCTCTTCATTATTTTCATGAACAGGTATGACATGCGCAGCTGGGTTGGAAGTGGTATTATGAGTGTCGGGTGTAAAATCAGTCAGTTGGAATTTGTAGACGACATGGTGTTACTTGACTTGACAGAAGTAGATCTGTGACTTGCACTTGACAGGTTTGATGCCGAGTGTTGCATGGCTGGAATGAAAACCAGTGCTGCTAAAACTGAGACACTCATCCTCTCAAGGAAGCATGAGCAGTACACTCTACATGTGAATGGAGTTCCACTGAAGCAGGTAGAGAAGTTCAAGTGTCTTGGGGCTGTATTCATGAGTGATGGAAGACCGGAGGCTGAATTAAGTGCAATAATGCACCAGCTTCAGCATTCAGTACTTAGAAGGGAGGTAGGCATAAAAGCCAAACTTGCTATCTTCAATTTGGTTTTTGTGCCAACCCTTACACATAGTCATGAATCTTGGGTAATGACCAAAAGAATACAATCGCAAACACAAGCGACCAGAATGGGATTCCTCCGAAGGGTCTTTGGAGTAACATTACTCAATAAAGTGCGTAGCTCGGAGATCAGAGAGTCACTCCAGATAGAGCCACTACTTCTCCGAATTCAGGGATCAGAGCTCCGATACTATGGGCTCGAATGTCTTGGGAAAGAATCACAGGACGTATTTAATGGGCAAAACCAACTGGTCAGAGACCCTGCGGTAGACCCCAACCAAGATCGTTGGATAACATCCATGAGCTTGTCTGGTCATGCTTAGGGATCAGCCGGATGAGTTGGAGATGTTTTTTTCTGACAGGACCCGCTACAGGGAGTGTTTGAGAACTCTGACCCCATGACCCTCTCAGGAACAAGTGGGCGAAGAAGAAAAATATATATATAATGAAAATTTAATATAGAAATGGTTTTTACAGGACTAGAATTGCTTCATTTATATGAAATCATCAGGGCATTCTTGATGATTTCATACAAATGAAACAGTTCTAGTCCTGTAGAAGCCATTTTTATATTAAATGTTCATTGTTCTCACTCTCCTTATGTATTGAGTACCTTACTTACCGTAGTTACCCCTGACTTCACTCTCTCTCTCTGTATATATATATATATGGTCCACCTGGTATTTTACCACACCCTTTCTGTTCTATATATATATATATATATATATATTGCATTCGGTCTCCGCGCTATGTCCAGGTAAGTCTAAAATCTTTTCCTGAGTCCAACCATTTTCGTTGCTATGGCAATGCGGCTGGACTGCCGATCGGAAAGCTGTCTAAACGTATTGTTATTACTCTGGGGTACTATTCCCTATCAAGTGCTAAAGCTACATACCGAATTTGCATTCGTTAACTTGGCCGAAACCTAAAGCTTCGTTAATGCTGTACTAAATATATGTATATATATATATATATATGTATATATATATATATATATATATATATATATATATAGTGGCAAAATTGGTGGGAAGGCCATAGTTAAAAAGTCAAGGTGAAAATGTACAAAGTATATTTAAAGATTATTTTTTCTTTAATCCAACAACATGAATAATTTTATAATTGTAGCCTTAAATATAACCGGCTTTGATTAAATATAACCAGTTGAAATATGTAAGGGTTTTGTGAATATTTTGTCTTATATATATGTTCTTTATTAAGGTGTGGTGAAGGTGGGGTTCAGAAGGTCAGATTCAATTGAAATCACTTGGTTCAAAATAGAAAATGTTCTTACTATTCATATGAATGATATTTTTAATATGTGTGGTTGTGGGGTGTATTAAAGTGGGGTTCAATTGTATGGAAAAGTCAGTGTTTTTGTCATGACACCATCAATGTAAGTTATTTCTATTACTACCATCAATTAATGTGATCTTTGTGTGGCTAATAAATAAATTTGCTGAATCTAGGTACATGACATTTGTCACTACATTAAATGGGAATACAAATTTTTATTCATTGTTGTATAAAAAGAAATATAATAACTGTTTCTACTTTTGGCACAAGGCCAGCTATCATCCCAGTGTATTACTGGTACTTTATTTTATCGAACCTGTAAGGATGAAAGGCAAAGTTAACCTCGGTGGGATTTGAACTCAGACCGTAAAGGGACATAACTATGCTGGAAAGCATGGCGTCCGACTCTCTACCGATATTGCCAATCCACCGCCCTAATATAATAATACAATGCTTACAGAATGAAAACACAAACAAATATAATATAAAGGAAAGGGAAAAGAGGAAAAAAAACGAAAAGAAAGAGAAAAGAAAAAAAATCAAAAATCCCAGAAGTGGTTAGCACACACATCTGGGACCACATACAAATAAAGGCGTAAAAAATTGTAAAAAATGGCGTAGACTTTACAATACAATGGGAGGAAACATAGTAGTACCACTGATAATGTCGCAGATGTGTGACGAAAGAATTTTGATAGACTATATATACATTTATGTCTGTATTTTTAACCGTTGGTCAATCAATGATAAACATTGATTGCCAGATAAATTAACTCTGGAGTTATAAAAGATAGAGAAGCGAAAACCAACCCAAACCAAACAGTGAGTGTGTTCTGTTATTATTTCTGGCAATATTATAACAATATGACCCTCCCCAAGTATAACAATATATATATATATGTGTGTATCATCCTCCTCATCATCATCATCGTTTAACGTCTTCCACGCTAGCATGGGCTTACACAGGAATTGTCACACTTGAGGCAAGATTGGTCGTCTTGCTTGTATGGGACTATCTGGCAGATTTTCTATGGTTGGATGCCCTTCCTAACACCAACCACGTTGACAGTGTGGACTAGGAGGTTTTTACCATGTTACCTACACGGCCACATTACAGCGTAGACTGTGTGTTTTTTTGTCGTGACACCTACACGACCTCATTTATTTAGGACTGGATGTTGTGATACCAACATAAACTTTACAGAGAAACGGGTGGTGTTGATGGGGGTGGGGGAGTCGGGGTAGTGGGATGGGGGTGTATATTTGATTAAGAGGTGCCTACTGACTGTAGGTTTCCCTTTGTACTTAGGCAAGATGGGTTTTCTGTATTACTGCGTAGCGCCAAAGATCTCGGTCCAGTGACATTGTCTTAGAGAGGTGTAAATGTGTAAGGACGGAATTTATCAAATTGTCCCAGCTTTTTCTGGATCTGCCTACTCCGTAACTTCCGTCAATTTTGATCGCCCTGCACTTTTTTATACAGCTGTCGTCTTTCATGCGCATCACGTGACCATACCAATGTAGTCTTCTCTCGAGTAAACAGCATCTGATCCCTCTTATTCCTAATTTCTACCTTAGTTCATTTATGCTTTGCTGTTCACTTATATTACTATTACACATCCAGCGGAGCATGCATGCTTTGTTCTTCTCCAGTCTGCGCAGATCCTCTGCACACAATGCCCATGTCTCACTGCCATGTAGCATAGCTGTTCGTATGCTGGCATCATACAATCTGCCTTTCATTTTTAGAGAGAACCCTTTAGCGGCCAATAGAGGTATAAGCTCTCTGAACTTTTTCCATCCCGTTCTGACTCTGGCTACTGTACTTTCTGAGCACCCTCCACTACTGCTGATGTTGTCACCCAGGTAACGGAAGGTGTCCACTATTTCTATAAAGCTATCTGGGCAATAGAAGGAGCTAGTATCCTGCGGACACTTGCTACTTATTGCACGTGAGCACCGGCCACATATAAAATCTACATTCTTAGATAGCTTACCTGTGATCCCACTACATCTTTTATGCACCCATACTTTGCATTTGGGACATAAAATGGAATTTCTGCCTACTCCTTTTCTACACACTGAGCATGGCCATTTCCCAGAGGGGACCTGTGCCCTATTTTCCTTCCTACATACTAGAAATTTAGTCTCAGACAAGTTAACTTTAAGGCCTTTTGATTCTAGGCCATGATTCCATGTTTGGAATTTCTTCTCTAGTTCAGCCATCGATTCAGCTATGAGCATTAGATCATCTGCATAGAGAAGTTACCGTGGGCAGCCAGTCTTGAACTCCTTTGTTATACCTTGAAGGGCAATAATAATTAGAAAGTGAACAATACAATATATAACTACGCCATTACCAAAGGTTTCAAGACACTAGACAATATAAACATACATCCAGCTCGCTCATCAGATAGAGGGGGTATGATAACCCCTCTGTCTCATGAGCATAAACTCTATAAAATGTACACAATCCAGATCTTGGATACACAAGAGATGTAGTGTGATAGCAGGCAAACTAACAGGCCAGGAAAATACATATGCAGTAGATGTAGAGGTAAATTTGACAGTAGAAGTTGCAGTGATAGACACATTTTTCAAATGTAGGTAGGTTCTATAGAAGTGGTTGATAGCTTCCAGTACCTAGGTGATCAGATTTGCATGGAAGGTGGGTGTTCCGAGGACACAGTATCTAGTATAAGGATGGGTTGCAAGAAGTTTAGGGATTTGCTTCCTCTGTTGACAAAGAAGCGTTTCTCCCTGCATACGAAAGGCCGGTTATATGATGCCTGTGTGAGATGGGCGATGCTGCATGGTGGTGAGACACAAAGGATATGCGACGGCTGGATAGAAATGAAGCAAGTATGCTCCATTGGATGTGCAATGTCAATGTGCATGAACTACCAAGCAGAAATGAGTTGAGAGAGAAACTGTGTATAAGAGGGAGAGTTGTAGTGTGCGGGTCAGAAGTCTGCAATGGTACGGAAATTGGATGCGCATGGAGGATGACCGCTGGGTAAAGAAGTGCCAAGAAATCCCAGTAGAAGGAAGACACAGTAGACGAAAACCAAGAAAAACATGGGCGGTGGAGGTGAGTGCAAACCTCAGATCACTGAAGCTCACAGAGGAGATGACGAAGGACCGTGACAAGTGGAGAGATGCTGTGCTGAATAGGACCCGTCCCACCCTTGCAAGCAGGGAGAAGTGGCCGTAAAATGATGATGATGATATATATATATATGGCCGTAAAATGATGATGATGATATATATATATATATATATATATATATATATATATATATGCATATACATATATATATATATGCATATACATATATATGCAGTAATCTGGTGGGCTCTTAGAAAACTAGGAGTAGATGAATGGCTTGTGAAAGCGGTACAAGCCATGTATAGGGGAGCAGTCAGCAAAGTTAGGATTGGCAATGAGTATAGCGAGGAATTTAGCGTACAGGTTGGGGTCCACCAGGGCTCTGTTCTTAGCCCTCTCCTGTTCATCATAGTCCTGCAGGCAATAACGGAGGAGTTTAAGACCGGATGCCCATGGGAACTCCTGTATGCTGATGACCTCGCACTCATAGCTGAATCTATGGTAGAACTAGAGAATAAATTCCAAACCTGGAAGCAGGGACTAGAGAGAAAGGGCCTCAAAGTCAACATGACAAAGACTAAGGTCCTTATAAGTAGACGAGAAAACAGAACCCAGATCCCCTCAGGGAAATGGCCTTGCTCAGTATGTAGGAAAGGTGTAGGTAGGAACTCCATTCTTTGCCCCAAATGCAAACAATGGGTACACAAGAGATGTAGCGGGATCTCAGGAAGCTTAATTAAGAATGTAGGATTCACATGCAGCAGCTGTGCTGAAACAGCAAGCAAACAGCCACAGGAAACAAGTACCACCAATCTCTGGGAGGGCCCTGTAGAAACAGTAGACAGCTTCTGCTACCTAGGTGACCGAATTAGCAACGGAGGTGGGTGCTCAGAAAGTACAATAACTAGGGTAAGAACGGGATGGAAGAAGTTTAGGGAACTACTACCACTGCTAGCTGCAAAAGGCTTCTCCCTCAGAATGAAAGGCAGACTGTATGATGCGTGTATCCGAACAGCGATGTTGCATGGTAGTGAGACCTGGGCGCTGAAGGTGGAAGACTTACGTAGATTAGAGAGAAACGAAGCCTGCATGCTCCGATGGATGTGTAACAGTAATATACGTGAACGACAAAGCATAAATGAATTGAGAGAGAGACTGAGCATAAGAGGAATCAAATGCTGCGTGCAGGAGAGGCGGTTACGCTGGTATGGACATGTGATGCGTATGAAGGATGACAGCTGCATAAAAAGGTGCAGAGCACTAGAAGTTGATGGAAACCGCGGAGTGGGGAGACCCAAGATGACTTGGGATGAGGTGATAAAAGCCGACCTTACCCAACTACACCTCTCAAAGTCAATGACACACGACCGTGACTTCTGGCGTCACGCAGTAATACAGGGTACCCGACCTCCCATGGGTACATGCTGAAGCATATAAACAATATGCCCCCCCCCCACCGCAAGGTGGTCGTGGAGGTGCCACGGCAAAAAAGCACCCAGCCCACACTGTAAAGTGGACGTGTAGGCGCCACGAAAAAGCACCCAGCACTCACTGTAAATGAGGTTGGTGTTAGGAAGGGCATCCAGCTGTAGAAATCAAGCCAGATCAGTTCCTGTATGAGCAAGGCATGGTCAGCCGACCAGACACTGCCCACAACAGGACAACCCGTCTAACCCATGCTAGCGTGGAAGAACGGACGTAAAACGGTGATGATGATGATGATGATGATATGTGTGTATATTTATATATATATATTTATATATATATATTTATATATATATATATTATTGAGTAAAAGGAGAGAATGCCAGACTGCTGAAATACCTTTAAATATTTATTTCAGTGGCCTGGTTATGTAACATACTGGTGACATCATCAGGTGTATATTGCATACTAATTGTATAATAAAGGTAAACACAATCCAAGGGGCTATAAGGAGAGAAAGCAGATAAAAAAAACAGAGAAAAAAAGTTCTTTACTTGATCAAGAGGGCCAGTTGTTGTCAGTTTGGCTGACCACCAAAAGTTATTCCAAATATGACACTTTATTTTAGTGACCCCAAAAGGATGAAAAGCTAAGAATGTAAAGAGCCAGAAGATATATGTCAATGGTATTTTATATGATGCTCCACCAATTCTGTCAATCCAATGTCCTCTCAATGCAGTAATATTGAATACAGTAAGTAATATTATATGTTATTTATAATCTTTACAGATATGCACAGAATATTCACGTTTGTGCTGAACTTCTCAATATGAGATTAGGAAGCCGGGAAAATAAAGAACTTAATCGTCTGCAGTGCAGTGAGTACATAATATATATTTCTATTGGTTGATACTCATCTCTATACCAGAGCAGAGCATGGTGTTATACTCTGAATTAGTAACTATTGTATAACATACATAAATCTAGTTACAGTATAGATTCTAGCTTTAACATTGAGACATTCATAATAACAATTTTAGTTAATATATAAAACAACTATATAGGTACACATAATTTGTAAATTACAAATAGCAATGAACTTGTAAAATACTAGTTAGTATCTTTGGCCACTAGGAGTAACTTAGTATAAATAAGATTTGGTCAATTATTCACATATTTTGTTTCAAATGATGCTGATCACATGCACATATTGCATAAAAAGTAGACTTATTCTTGCTAGTAAAGTCCATAGTACCTTCCTACTTTCAGGCTAGATGCCATTACTTGCTAATAAAGTCTTTGATGTTCTTCTGCTTTCTGGCTTGACACCATTTCTCTTACTTTATATGTATACAAAAATTGAACTAGAATCCAACATACAGGAACATCATATAATTATTTCAAAGTCCACATATTATTTAATTCATGTTATGCTTTCAAATTATGGCATATCTTTCTTTTCTTCTGTTTTTTTAAATATTTTTTCTAGAGAATTCATTTAAAACCTGCAAAGAAAGTATATCAAAGTGTACTTTAATAAGTTCCTGCAGGTAAGATAAAATCAAATCTATGTATTGTCATGTATTCCAGCCACTATATATCAATAGACACGTGGACATGATATCAAATGGACCACTAACAAAATAACAATAAAAAAAGAATCACAGGCAGCACTTTTAATTGTACCTGTTCTATAAAATAAAGGAATAAATATTAAGAATATTATACAAATGAACTAATAATGTTGCATCTCAGAAAACAGATGTTCTTTTAACCCTTTAGCATTTAAACTGGTCATATCTGGCCAGAATTCTCTCACCTCTTTCTGTTCTAACTGGTCATAATCAGCTGCTCATACCGACATTAAGGTATTATTCTCAAAATAAATATCAAAATCTCGTATTTTCAATATTATGTGGGATAATTATGTGAGATAAAGCCTTGTCTGTGAAAAAACAATAGTAAATATGGAGTTATATTAATACTAAAGATTTAATCAATATTACCAGAACATGAAAATCAAACATCCAGCTATATGTAACTACTACTGTCAGCCCGGAGGTGGGGGTGGAGTTGTCGTTCTGCTGCAAAAACATCTGGGTCTCGCAACACAGATGGTACATTTGGACCCGGAGGGTCGACTAGTGGTTCTGGACCTTGGCAGTGGTAAAGGCGGAGCGTTTAGGTTGGTAGCCGCCTACGGCCCTTTCGGGTCAATGCGGCCGGACTTCTTCCATCGTCTGGAGACTTTTCTAGGGACGTCCCGCTCCTTGCTATTAGTGGGGGACTGGAATGGTATCCTAGATGCACGCTGGGACTACGTAGGGGCCTGTCCCGATAGAGAGGGGTGTAATAGCCTCAAAGGGTTAATCGGTCGATTTGACCTGGCCGATAGATATCGACTAGATTTTCCGACTGCGCCAACCTGGACTTGGGCAAATCGTAGCGGAACATCTAGGTCGTACCTAGATAGGTTATTAGTTAGAATTAAGGATAAGGACTTTTTAAGTTGTCCAAAAATGCGCATGGTTGGCTATTCAGACCACAAATTAGTGACCTGCATGGTCAACCTTGACAGAACTCATAGACAGGGACCCGGTTACTGGAAGCTCAACTTGTCCTTACCGGCAAGTAAGGCTTACAGGGACCGGATTAGCACTTTAGTTAAGGAGCGGTTGACGGGCGCCATCGTCAACAGCAGGTGGTGGGGATCTCTCAAAAGAGAGATTAGAGTAGTCTCTATAGAATTTAGTAAGGAGTTAGCCTCCAATAGAAACAGGAAGGAAAGGGAGTTGGTAGATAGTGTAGAAGAGGCAATTAGAAGCGGCGACGTGGCCAGAGTGCTAGCGTCGAGAACGGCTCTGGGCCAGTTCTTCAACGCGAAACACAAAGGCTGCATCGTCCGAAGCAAAATACGTGCTCTGGGAAACGAGGGGACCAAAGCTGTTAGCTGGGCCCGCGTGACAGAAGCCAAAAGAGGGAGCAGATCCACTATCCGGTCTTTGCGAGACCAGGATGGACGGGTGATCCTTGAACCTAAGCAGATGTGCGAGGCTTTTCAAAAGCACTTTGCCGAATTGTTCGGAAGGGGCGGGGGGCCAGTTGGGGACGTGGACTTCGGTCCATACCTCGACGGCCTGCCGCGTCTCTCGGACAGGGAGGCGAAGTCCTGCGAGGAGCCGATTTCAGCCGCTGAGATAGAGGACGTGCTGAGCCAATGCGGCAAACGCAAATCCCCGGGTCTCGATGGTCTTCCATACGAACTATATCTAGCTATGCCGGACTTGTTCCCCGAACTCCTCGAGGCGGTCTACTGCAACTGGCAACAGAACGGGAGAATTCCCTGTGCTGTGACCAAGGGCGTAGTCATGCTAGTGAGGAAGGACGAGAACAAGGGGGACGATATAAATAATTTCAGGCCCATAACTCTGCTAAATACAGAGTTACAGATTTTGGCCAAGGTGCTAGCAAAGAGGTTGGCGCTTGTCGTGGGCAACCTGGTGGGAGATGCGCAGACATGTGCTATCCCGTCCAGGTCCATCCACGATAACCTCCACCTCATGCGATACATCATAGAGAGGGTTGGGAACGAACCCGGCTTTGGTGGGGCCCTGATCAACTTGGATCAATCTAAGGCATTCGATAGGGTCAACCATGGTTACCTGGATGCGGTGCTAGCGGCGGCAGGCTTCGGACCCGTTTTCAGGGGCTGGATCAATGCCATGCACAGCAGCCGCATCTGCTCTAGGGTCAAGGTGAACGGCTACCTCTCGGAGCCGTTCGAAATCGCGCGGTCCATCCGACAGGGGTGCCCTCTCTCCTCCCTTCTGTATGTAGTGACTCTAGAGTCACTGCTGCGGAAGTTGGAGTTGTTGCAGGGCATCCCGTTGGAACCGGGATTGCGGAAAGCGGTGTCAGCCTACGCCGATGACGTAACAGTAATGGTGTCGACGGCCTCGGAAATCGGGGCGATCGGCACCTTACTGGAGGAGTACGAAAGGTTTACAGGGGCTAAGCTGAACCGGGACAAGTCGATCGGTCTGCAACTCGGCACGTGGAGGGGCAGATCGATGCCCTCCGATGGCGTCGTCGGGCGCTGGACGGAGGGCCCGGTGAAATTGCTCGGGGTCTGGTTCGGACCAGACCTCCAGGTGGAGAAGAACTGGGGTGAGGTGACCAGCAGGGTGTTTGCACTGACCCAGAAGTGGGCCGAGTGCAAACTGTCCCTGAAAGGTCGGGCGGAGGTGGCGAACACTTATATAGCGTCCGTCATCTACTACCGCCTGACCGTGGTGCCTTGCCCAAGGGAAACGCTCGCCAAAATAGAGCGCGCACTCTTCCAATTCCTTTGGAAGAAGCGGGTTCCTATGGTGAGGAGATCCATCTGCTGTCAACACCCTTCGAAAGGAGGGCTGGGGATGCCGTGGCTGATGATACGTAAACACGCATTAAGGCTACGGCACCTTCAGGTATTCCTCTCCGGTCAACCGGTGTGGGCCCCGTTTGTGAGGCGAGCCTTTCGCAGACTCGTCTCACTCACCGAGCTGCAATCCTGGGTCAAGCAAAGACCGAGAAAACTGGGCGCCTGGCACACCGAGTGTGCCCAGGCGCTCACGGCTCTCTGGCAGGCGGACCCGGCTGTCAGTGGAGAATCCACCTCGTCATTCTATAGAGGGCTGGTGGTTAGCAGGTGCGACGACGCCCTCGGAGAAGCCCTAGGCATGGAGGAAGACGAACTGGCCAACCTGTTCGGTAGGACATTCAGCCCGGGACCCATGGATAACTTCCAGAGTTCCCTGGCCTGGCAATGCTACAGAAGGGCTCTGCCTGTTTGAGAAAGGCTCTACAGACACGGGCGCCCGGGTAGGGACCCATCGAAAAAGGTCTGTCCCAGATGCGTGTGCGACGAGGAAACCGTTGCACACGCATTGGTACACTGCTCGGGCATTGCCGATCTGTGGGGTTATGTCGAACAACTGCTGTCAAGGGTGGGACCGATCCGGTTGATCACCGAGTCTATTGTAACGATCAAGCCGCCTCCCCTCTTCAAAAACGAAGGAGAGGCGGTGTTTCTGTGCGTAATAGCCATGGCGAAAGAGGTTGTATGGTGGACGCATCTGAAAGGACTAAGGTCAGACACCTTTCTCTCTGGCCAACAACTGGTCCGTTTCTTCCGATATCATTTCGGAAGAAGGATCAGGATGGAGAGAGAGGTGCTGCACCCCAGCCGTTTTTATGAAAGATGGGTGAAAGTGGCGAGAATGGCCCGTGTGAATGGGCCTTCACTCTACATCAGACTATAGGTGAGGAAGATGAAAGACCAAGGGAGCACCGCTTCTCTGTGCTCCTGAGGAGAAGGGTTGCACACTTTTTTCGGGGGTGTGTGCGACCCCCCAAGGCGCCTCCTCTCTATTGAGGACTTTGTTATAAATTTTATTTTTTGTTATATTTTATTTTATTTTTATATATTGTTATTGCCTCCTCCTTATTGAGGACGCCTTGTTTTGTAAACTCCCCCCATTGTACTTGTCCCACTTTTGATGCCCTGGTGGCAAATAAAAGAAACATATATATGTAACTACTACTGGGTGCATTCAATATAATGTGCAAATCAAAATAGCCACATGGAAGATGTATATGGAAGGTTGTATAAACTTTCAATTATAGTATTTGAGGAATTTGATTATGTTGTTTATGTTGCTGTTGAGTGATAATTCATATATTTCTACTTTTTCAGTGGACTTAACACCATGAGCAATTGTCAGTATAAACGAGGTTGTATGGCCCATTTTGAGCTGCTGAATAATTACTACAGTGACTGCTATAGTAGGTCTCCTTTTATTTAATGCCTTCAAATATATTATGTAAGAAAGGGAGTAAAAAATAGATAAATGAAGATAAAATTTCAATAATATAATTTTGTATAAAGCTTTGAGAGAACCTGGTATTTTTTCCAGTGTGTTTTAGACCAGCAGTCATATGTCATATTGTTGATAGATGATACATATGTGTAAAATTCTTTAATGGAAGTTAGTTCTTTACAGAGGAGAAACATTTTTAGGGGTGTTATAAAATATATATTTAACCAAATATTATTTTTTGGTTTATTACTAATAAAACATAAAAATTTCAAATAATGTCCAATTTTTTCTGCAGACCAACAAAATTTTCTCTCGGACCACAAGTTCGCGACCTCTGTTTTAGACTACAATAAGGAAATCAAAATGTAATTTTTTTATATATCTTAATTTTGAGTTGGTATAGCATTTATCTCTTAGAGATATTTATTTTATCACTGATAGGGTGTGTTTTACTAATAGTGAAGTCACATGACTTAGTGGTCAGGATGTTTGGTTCATGATCATAAGGTGATGAGTTCAATTCCCAGCAGCATATTGTGTATTTCAGTGAAATATTTTATTATTGATTGTTGCTGTAGTTCACTCATTTGGGAAAAAGGAGTTGTATTGGCAATTCTAAGGGCCAGCCTTATCCTACACAATGTCTTCCTGAGATCTACATTAATGGTACATGTGTCTTTGGAATATTCAGTTACTTATCTAAATGTCCAAGACAGTGCTCCTATAACTACATCAGGTATCAGGGGTGCAAGGATACATGGATGGTATTAATAACATCTAAATGTCCAAGACAGTGCTCCTATTACTGCATCAGGTATCAGGGGTGCAAGGATACAGGGATGGTATTAATAATATCTAAATGTCCAAGACAGTGCTCCTATAACTACATCAGGTATCAGGGGTGCAAGGATACAGGGATGGTATTAATAACATCTAAATGTCCAAGACAGTGCTCCTATTACTACATCAGGTATCAGGGGTGCAAGGATACAGGGATGGTATTAATAACATCTAAATGTCCAAGACAGTGCTCCTATTACTACATCAGGTATCTGGGTAATTTGATGAACTGACAGTTCTGTAGTCTAAACAACTAGAAGATTCATTGTACGAACTAATGGAGATCCAACACACAAGTATAGTTTCTAATTATTACTATATTTAATTAATCTTATTAAGTTTTCATTAAATATTTTCAAATAATTCATAATTCATTCCTGAAATATCTAACAATACTAAAAGATATGTTATTTTATGAGTGTATTCAATGTTTATTTATTTTTAGAAAAGAATTGTGTATCCAAAGATGTCATTGATTGTAATGTACCACCATCTGACAAAACCGACATAGCTGAATGTCAGTAAGTGAATCAATAAATTTCTATATCTAAGTAAATAAATTGGCGGTTTTGTCAATTTGTATTCTCATGGTAGTGGTGAATTGGCAGTTATTAACATGTTGGATAGAATGCCTTCCATTGTTCTCAGGTCAATCAAATACAAGTCTGGTACAAGGGTTGATCCTTTCTCTTTATCTTTCTCACATTTTCTCTCTCTTGCTCTTTCCTCTTTTCTCGAATAAATTAACTGTGTTTCGACTTTGAGATTGATGGTATTAATAATATCTAAATGTCCAAGACAGTGCTCCTATTACTACATCAGGTATCAGGGGTGCAAGGATACAGGGATGGTATTAATAATATCTAAATGTCCAAGACAGTGCTCCTATAACTACATCAGGTATCAGGTGTGCAAGGATACAGGGATGGTATTAATAATATCTAAATGTCCAAGACAGTGCTCCTATTACTACATCAGGTATCAGGGGTGCAAGGATACAGGGATGGTATTAATAATATCTAAATGTCCAAGACAGTGCTCCTATTACTACATCAGGTATCAGGGGTGCAAGGATACAGGGATGGTATTAATAAAATCTAAATGTCCAAGACAGTGCTCCTATAACTACATCAGGTATCAGGGGTGCAAGGATACATGGATGGTATTAATAAAATCTAAATGTCCAAGACAGTGCTCCTATAACTACATCAGGTATCAGGGGTGCAAGGATACATGGATGGTATTAATAATATCTAAATGTCCAAGACAGTGCTCCTATAACTACATCAGGTATCAGGTGTGCAAGGATACAGGGATGGTATTAATAAAATCTAAATGTCCAAGACAGTGCTCCTATAACTACATCAGGTATCAGGGGTGCAAGGATACATGGATGGTATTAATAATATCTAAATGTCCAAGACAGTGCTCCTATAACTACATCAGGTATCAGGTGTGCAAGGATACAGGGATGGTATTAATAACATCTAAATGTCCAAGACAGTGCTCCTATAACTACATCAGGTATCAGGGGTGCAAGGATACATGGATGGTATTAATAAAATCTAAATGTCCAAGACAGTGCTCCTATAACTACATCAGGTATCAGGTGTGTAAGGATACATGGATGGTATTAATAATATCTAAATGTCCAAGACAGTGCTCCTATAACTACATCAGGTATCAGGTGTGCAAGGATACAGGGATGGTATTAATAACATCTAAATGTCCAAGACAGTGCTCCTATTACTACATCAGGTATCAGGGGTGCAAAGTTACAGGGATGGTATTAATAATATCTAAGTCAAGATTTTACTTTTGAAAGGAGTCATAATTTTATTGACAGGTGTGTGTGTTATAGCTGGACCTCCGTTGGTTTTGACATATGTTGGTGTTGTTCAAACAATGGACTAGCTTGCTCAAGAATATATCATGCAAGTGGCTGAGCATTACACATACATGTGACCCTTAATGTAGTCCTCAAGGTGATCCAGCTTGGTACAATGTATATATATATATATATATATAGTTATGTAATAAACAACATTAGATAATTATTTTGTAGCGACTGAGATGGTCGCTTAGCAACAGCAGTTGCCTCCCCTTAACAACTCTTCAGAGAGCGGAGGCAAGATACATCCGGCCACAGACGCGGGTTGCTCACTGGACCGCGGACATGAACAGACGTGAAAGGATTCGCTCCTCAAAAATATTGACCATACTGGCTTCGTGAGGGACTATGTGAAAATGCCCTCCTTCGGATCAAGGACGCCACGATATCTCGACTAATATGCATTCGCTTATTCCTTCGTTATTCCTGCACCGGAGAATATAATTACACTACTTCTATTAACCCACAAGGTATGTTTGAATTGACATTGTACATAATTTATTAAATGTCGCATTTAATAAAGGATCGTTGATTTTTGACTGTTCACCCCCCTTCTGGAGTAATTTATTTCTACAAAGAGAAACGATGTATTGTCCATTCATCCACAATCATTCGTTTCCTTTATTGGTGACCCCGACGTGATTCCAATACGCGGATACTAAAAAAAAAAAAATTTTTTTCTTTGGTTTGAATCCAAACCTTTTCCAAAAAAAAAACAAAAAAACTCTTAAATGCAAGCCTTCTAAAAAGGAAGAAGGAAAACAAGATTTCTAAACTCTGTTCGCTGTTTACACTGTGAACATTTTTTCTTTCCTGATTTTCACCGTCATTTCCTCATGAAAATTTTTTAAATGGCCGACATTTTCCCGCCATTCTGCGTGTCTTCTTCCTTTTGCGGTTTTCCCGCGCACAGTGTATCTTCTTCAATCCCAGCAATCTGATTGGCTGCATCGTGCCACGTGACGGCGTCTTCATCAAAAGCATTTTTTTTCTCAACCGGCCATCTTGGATTCTTCTACTGATTTCAATTGAATTCGCGTGAACGGATTTCGGAATTCCAGTATAACCTTTTGGTCGTATAGCTGCTTCAAAGACATAATTCGTCCTTAAAAATTCTTCAAACCTTCGGCAATCATGAATCCACATCATTTGCCGACCATCGCAGGCGACATCAAATTATGGTTTTCGCAGCTCGAGTGCTATTTCGATTTGACCCTCACCAAAAAACAGCATAAATTGAAGGTGCTTATTAACGGCCTGCCTGTTTCTTTGGCATATTCCGTAAAGGATGTTATAACGAATTTAGCTGAAGATGTAACCTATGGCTCATTAAAACTAGAAATTCTTCGTAGGAATACTAGGTCTGTGGAGAGCCGTTTTCGGGAATTATTGGAGGATGCACAGATGGGTGACAGAACGACAACCTCCTATTTGCGACATCTACGTGAGCTGAGCGACTCCCAAGGAATTGATACATCCTTCATTAGACAGCTATTTTTCTCCCGTTTACCGCCAAGTGTGCAAATGGTCTCGGTCAATAATTTGGAGAGGGAATCGTTAGATCAACTTGCCGCATCCGCGGATAGAATACTAGAGGTGGACTTTAACAGCAGTCGGCATAATCCTTGTGTGGCTTCTTCTTCTGTTGCCGACAGCAAACTGTTGGAGATGACCGAAGCGCTTACCCAAAAAGTGGAGGATTTGACCGTACAACATAGAGAGCCTTCTCAACGTTTAAGGTACCGTTCGCCTCCGTCTGCTATTCCTCGAAACCGCTACGAGTACCGTTCGCCACCGTCTTCTGTTCCTCGCCAACACTACACTTCAGGCAGCAGTAATTCTTCGATTTGTTGGTATCATGTTAACTTTGGCAGTCGGGCGCCTTGTAACTATAGGAGTTCGGAAAACGCCAATCAGAGCCACTAGGGGCGGCTAGTGAACTCTGGGAAACTCGACCAAACCGTCATCTTTTTGTGTACGACCTGCAGTCAAAAACATTTTTTCTTGTCGACACTGGCGCGTCACTAAGTATTTGGCCAGTTAGTTATCTTGATAATACTCCGCCTGAGTCCACTATCAATTTGCAAGCAGTCAACCATACCGCGATTCGAACTTATGGACAAATTTCGCTTCCTCTTAAGTTTACAAATCTTCGCCATGATTTTAGGTGGAAATTTACTATCGCCGACTTACTATATGCTATCTTGGGAGCGGATTTCCTCCACCATTTTTCCTTGTCGATTGACATCCGCAGACAACGACTTTTTGATGCTAATACAGGCCTATCGTTCGAGGGTACAAAGCCGGAGATCGCCACAGTAAGCCCTGCTTTTTTCTTAGCTGAAGTGGGCAAGTATCACAGTTTGTCAAAATCATTCCCACAGCTGACGCAAGGAAGATTACGAACTGTTAGTCCGGATCATGTGATTGAACACTTTATATCCACTACAGGTCCACCCGTTTTCTCACGTCCTCGAAGATTATCTGCAGAGAAGTTGAAAGCTGAACGTTCTGAATTCGACCACATGCTGGAATTAGGAATAATTCGGCGTTCCACAAGTCCTTGGGCATCGCCTCTTCATATGGTACTTAAATCTTCTGGTGATTGGAGATCGACGGGTGACTACCGACGCTTAAACGCGATTACTGTGCCTGACCGTTATCCAATCCCGCATTTGCAGGATTTCGCTTCTTCATTACAAGGTTGCACAATTTTTTCTAAGCTCGATTTGATTCGTGCTTATAATCAGATTCCGGTTAAAAAGGAGGATATTCCGATACTGCTATTGCCACTCCTTTTGGATCTTTCGAGTTCCTTACTATGCCTTTTGGGCTAAGAAATGCGGCTAGTACCTTCCAACGATTTATGGATGATGTTACTCGGGGCCTGGATTTTGTGTACACGTATATCGATGACGTGTTGATTGCTAGTTCTTCTCCTGAGCAGCATTCAAAGCATCTGGATCTCGTATTTCGTCGTTTACAGAGATATAATGTTTGTATTAATGCTTCCAAGTGTGTTTTCGGCTCGACTTCACTAACATTTTTAGGCCATCTGATTGACGCCGATGGTATTCGACCTCTTCCTGAGAAGGTTAAGGCAGTATCGGATTTGCTCTGCGACAATTGCGTCAATTCTTAGGCCTTGTAAATTTTTATAGGCGATTCGTACCTAATTGTTCCAAATTGCTGTTCTCGTTGACAGAAAATTTTAAGGGTTGCCGGCGTAAGAATATGGACATTTCCTTAAATAAAACGCAGCTTGAGGATTTTAAAAAAGTGAAAAAGGCGTTAGCGAGTGCGTCTTTGCTCGCCCACCCAGTACCCAACGCCGAGCTATCGCTCTGTGTTGATGCGTCGGATACTACCGTGGGCGCAGTCTTGCAACAGAAGTGCGATGGTTTACAACAACCACTGGAATTTTTTTCGAGAAAGCTAAAGCCTGCTGAAAATCGTTATAGTACTTTCGGGCGTGAGCTTTTAGCAATTTATTTATCTGTGAAACATTTCTCCCATGTTCTGGACGGGAGAGTGTTCACTATTTTCACAGATCACAAACCGTTGATTTTCGCTTTAAGATCAAAATCTGACAAATATTCGCCTAGGGAAACTAAACATCTGGATTTTGTTTCCCAATACACACATGATATTCAACATATTCCGGGTGCTTTGAACACTGCGGAAGACGCCTTGTCTCGCCTCCCGATAGCTTCGATCTCGTCGTCTAACGATATAGATTTGCGTCAATTGGCCATTGACCAACCCTCGCTTGAATCATTGGATTGCACATCGCCGGAGTTCATTAACTGCAATATGAAATACCTTCCTTTATCAACCGCTGACGGACAGATACTTTGTGATATCTCGTTGCACTCATCACGACCTCTCGTCCCAGTTGGTCATCGACGAACTGTATTTCTCGCTTTGCATGGCATTTCTCACCCAGGAGCTACAGCCTCGGTAAAACTCATAACAGCCAGATTTTTCTGGCCTGATATGAGACGTGACATTGCTGCTTGGTGCCGTACCTGTGTCGCTTGCCAAAAGTCAAAAGTTCATAAGCACGTTAAAACTCCTCTCGGAACTTTCACCTGTCCTGATGCCAGATTTCGTCACATTCATGTGAACATCGTCGGCCCGTGGCCGATTAGTCGTGGTTATTCGTATATTTTGACGATCGTTGACCGTTTTTCGCCTTGGCCTGAAGCCATCCCTATGACAGATATCACTGCTGAAACGACAGCGCGTACTCTCGTATCTGCATGGATCGCTCGTTTTGGAGTACCAACCACAATAACAACAGACCGCAGTCGTCAATTTGAATCGAACCTCTTCCGTGAATTAACACAAATTATTGGCGCTACTCGCATAAGAACCACGACATATCATCCAGCATCAAACGGAATGGTGGAAAGATTTCACAGACAGCTTAAAGCCTCTTTAAGGGCTTCAATGGACTCTTCACGTTGGAGTGAGTACCTACCTATGTGTTGTTAGGTATTCGGTCGACAATAAAGGTGGACCTTGGGTTCTCCCCGGCCGAATTGATTAATGGTACTCCTCTTGCGTTACCGGGGCAAATGCTTGCTCCTGTCGATCTTGCTTCGCAGAATCCCGCTTCCTACGTGTCCCGGCTTCATTCTTACTTCCAGGATTTACCACCGATGGACACTAGGAAGCAAACTGTAAAAACTGCCGTCCCAAGGGATATTGCCTTGTGGACACATGTGTTCGTTAGAGACAACGCCGTGAGACCCCCTCTTCAACGGCCGTACTCTGGACCCTATCGTGTGCTTGAGCGCACAGACAAACATTTCACACTTGACATTCGGGGTTCTAGGGAAACGGTTTCCGTCGATCGTCTCAAGCGAGCAAACCTGGACAATGACACAGTAGCACCTGAGACTCAAATGCCTCCTCCTTTTTCTGTGCCACAGACACCTGTTTCTTCTCCAACCCCCACATCATCAACACACAGAACTACGACCCGTTCTGGGCGAAGGGTGCATTGGCCCCTCAAGCTATGCAATTATATAAACTGATTTGTACTCTTTTTCTCTTCCAGCTATTTTTTGCTGTATATTTCATTGTGTTGCATTCTAAATTTGCATGTTGAATATAAGAATACGGGAGTCCAATTCTTTTTGAGTGTTCGTTATGAGAACGAAAGATATTTCCACGTATATTTGCATTTTTCCGAAGTTATACTAGAACCACATGTTTGCTTGTTGAGTTGCATTTTTGATTCCTGATTGCCTACGGCAGTGTCAATATATGTTATTTTTCGTAACATTACGACTGTTGTCAATTCTGACACAGTCCATTTTTTTAGTGCATTTTTATAGCTATGCTACATATGGCATTTTCATTGCCTAGCAAAAAATTTTTTTTTTTGTTTATCGCATTTAGGGCCCCTTTATTGCGAAGAGTGTTATCTTTTCATGCATTTTGCATCTTTTGCTGTACATTTTTTCTGTGTTAATGCTTGCAGACATGAACCTATTTCTTTTTTTCATAATTTGTTGGTACATGCTTCTACATGTAAACTACCTTGTGGGTCTCTCGCTTCATCGTTAACGATTTTTCGACAAAACATCTGCTCCGAGGTGAATGTAGTGATTGAGATGGTCGCTTAGCAACTAGCAGTTGCCTCCCCTTAACACCTCTTCAGAGAGCGGAGGCAAGATACATCCGGTCACACGCGGGTTGCTCACTCTCTTTCTCATGGACCGCGGACATGAACAAACGTGAAACTATTCGCTCCTCAAAAATATTGACCATGCTGGCTTCGTGAGGGACTATGTGAAAATGCCCTCCTTCGGATCAAGGACGCCACGATATCTCGACTAATATGCATTCGCTTATTCCTTCGTTATTCCTGCACCGGAGAATATAATTACACTACTTCTATTAACCCACAAGGTATGTTTGAATTGACATTGTACATAATTTATTAAATGTCGCATTTAATAAAGGAGCGTTGATTTTTTACTGTTCACCCCCCTTCTGGAGTAATTTATTTCTACAAAGAGAAACGATGTATTGTCCATTCATCGACAAATATACATACTACTGTCCGTCTCTATACATATATGTATGTACGTATACATACTTATATTTAAGTAACAGCCGTACTAAGAGTGGGAATGACATTTCGTTTCATTTTTCCCGTTTAACACACACACACACACACACACGCACACGCACACACACACACACACACACACACACACACACACACACACACACACACACACTATATATATATATATATATATATATATATATATATATATATATATAGATGTGTGTGACAGCACGGAGGACCTCCTCAGCAGAATCGGCGTGGGTAACCGATCTGGGGACCTAACAAACTGCATAATAGGCAGTATGGATGTTGTGTCCCTGTATCCATCTATTGACGTGGATTTTGCTGTGGAGAAATGCGTAGAAATGATCAGCGGGAGCAAGGTTGAGTTCCATGGGATTGATACTAGTGAGCTGGGACTTCTTCTTAAGCTTACCCATAGTAATAGTTACCTAGACACTTATGACCTTAGCAACCTGTGCCCTACAAGACCAGCAAGAGGCAGACCACCTACCATTACCTCAATGGCCAAGAAAACCCACACAGATAGATGGAACGGGTGGACCAGAGCCATACGGACACCCGAAAACCACGATGAACTGAAGAAAATGATTGCACATGCGGTAGGGGCCAGCATAAAATTAACCCTTAAGGAACATATGTTCAAATTTAATGGTAAAACATATGCCCAAGAGGAAGGAGCAGCCATTGGTGTTAGCATTGCAGGCGACATAGCTAACTTATTCATGGTATGGTGGGACAGTAGACTTAAACAAAAACTTAATGAACAATTAGAAGACAGCTTAACCCTGATAATGTACTCCCGCTACGTAGATGATATAAACATCGTAGTTAAGACACCCCCACTAAAGAACAGTCAGGAACTAGAGAAAAACACAATGGAAAGCATCCAGCAAATAGCAAACTCCATCCACCAGAGCATTAGAGTTACTATAGACTACCCAAGTAGACACCCCAACCATCGATTACCTGTACTAGACACAGAGCTCTGGTTAGATACCATTAACAACCAAAAACAAATCCTCCATTCCCATTATGCCAAACCCATGACTTCCAAACATCTGATCCACCGAAACTCGGCCATTTCGGACCATACCAAAATCAACATACTGATTGCGGATTTGGTACGGGTGATGAGAAATGTGTCCCGCATGTGCAACCCCGAAGAACTAGAGAGACACATACAACACTTCATCCACCGTATGCAGTTCTCTGGCTACAATCAGAGAGATAGAATCAGAGTGTATAAAGGAGCCAGAACCAAATGGGAAAAAATGGTAAATAATGACATAAATGGGACCTGCCCCTTGTATAGGAGCAAATTTTGGAATAGAATAGAAAGAACTAGGAACAAGGCCAATAGAATAAACTCATGGTATGATAGCAATAAATACCAGAGTGTAATGTTCATCAATACAACCCCTAGAGGCGAACTAGCCTACAAATTTAGAAGGGCCCTAAATAAACATAATCTCAATATTAAGATAGTAGAAAGACCTGGTACCTCCGTAAAAACACTTATTAGCAAGACATACCCGTTCCAAAGACCCTCATGTATAGATAAGAAATGTATAACCTGTAGAATAAGCCCCCATATTAACTGTAAAACTAGAAATGTAGTGTATAGCATAAGATGTACTGAAGGACAATGTAGAAACAAAAATATAGTGTACATAGGTGAGACAGCTCGTAGTATAGGGGAACGAATAAATGAACACTGGCGAGACCTCCAAGATAATAAAGAATCATCTGTGCTCTACCAACATGCTAAGATAGAACACAGGGGTAGATTAGAGAGCATAGAAATAAAAATAGAATCCACACACAGAAAAGACGCAATGTTTAGGCAAATTACAGAGGCAGTAAGCATAAAAGAATTAAAACCAAAATTAAATAGAAAATATGAGTGGAACAGCAACATCACAACTTACAATTAAGGACAAAATGAAAACACACACACACATAGAACAAACAACTTACAATTGAAAACACACACAGGACAAAATGAAAACACACACACACATAGAACAAACAACCAACCAACAATAAATAAATAAATAAATAAACAAATAGAAAAATAGAAAAATGAACACAAACACACACAGACACCCGGATGTGGCGCATGCGCAAACTGAGCACACAACACACACAGAGAAACAAAATGGCGTAGGATAGAAGAAAGAAAAGGCACAGAAACGAAGAAGGAATCCCCAGTCACTGAAGAGGTCACAGAGTGTGTGACGAAAGGACTATGACTATATATATAAACAACTATCTGGTTGTGGAACCAACCAACCAACCAGAAATTTATAGGTTTGTAAATTTGTAAATTTATAAATATATAATAAATTGAAGTGAAAGCAACTGGTGCGTGTGTTTCTTATTGGCAACATGACCCTCCCAAAGTATAACAATATCGGTTTCAACACACGATTTCAGATAAAGAATCTTGCTAAACAAATTCAGAAACGATATATATATATGTGTATATACATATATATATATATATATATATATATATATATATATATATATATATATATATATATATATATATATATATATATATGCATATATATATATATATATATGCATATATATATATATATATATGCATATATATATATATATATATATATATATATATATGCATATATATATATATATATATATATATATATGCATATATATATATATATATATATATATATATATATATATATATATATATATATATATATATATATATATATATGCATACATATATATATATATGCTTATATATATATATATATATATATATATATATATATATATATATATATGCATACATATATATATATATGCTTATATATATATATATATGCATATATATATATATATATATATATATATATATATATATATATATATATATATATATGTATATCTGTTAGAACACGAAAAGTGTGAAACAACAGAATGTTCACTTTTCGTGTTCTAACATATATGCCTAACTTCTTCATAAATTTTTCGGGGATAGCCGTGGTGGTGGTGATCGTATGTCATTGGCTAATTTTCAACCAATCAGAGTAAGTGTTGATATATATATATATATATATATATATATATATATATATATATATATACTATTCCCCCTCTCTCTATATATATATCTTACGCTTTCGCTTTACACTCCTCCCCTTCAATAACACATTTCCCCCTCTCTATATATCTCTTCCACTGTTACTTACGCCTGTTTCTCTCTATCTGTTCCGTCTCTATATATATCTCTCTTACTCTTTCGCTTTGCACTCCTCCCCTTCAATACCATCTCTCCCCCTCTCTATATATTTGTTACTCTATCGCTGCACGCTCCTCTCCTTCAATTACACACGCTTTACACTCCTTTATCCCCAGCGCCCCTATATATACACCCCCCCCTCCCGCATCTATATTTTAATGTTCCGTTGCACCGTGAATATATGTGTCTATATATATATACATATATATTGTATATACACATTCATGTATGTGTATATACACTCATGTATGTATATACACTGGTTTTATGTGTGTATTGTAAATTTGTACTGTTAAAACACGAAACTAACATTCGATTAGACACTTTGATTACCTGTACAGGCAATAGTTATTAGAATGCTGTTGAAGTGTGTATATATTTTTGGGGGACATCCTGTATATACACACATTATATATAATACAATAAACAGATAAATACACACATATATATATATGAGCTTATTTAATTATAAATATTGTGAATTTTTAACTCAGTTCAATTATATATATAAATGGCTTCTACAGGACTAGAACTGTTTCATTCGAAAGAAATCATCATAATATTGAGAGGGGGGACTAGATAAAATATTTCAAATCAAATGTGTATAAGTTATAAGTTAAAATGTATAAATAGAGACGATAGTGGAGGTATATCTGTTTAGTGGAACAGTAGACGATAGAATTAAATACAGACGAGAATCTCCCTTTAATGAAACAGCAGACGATAGAATTTAGGCAATTTAAATTTTAAGCATTTGCATTTTTGCCTTTCATCGTTACGGGGTCGATAAAATAAAGTACCAGTAATACACTGTCACTATAAGTAGACGACTTTCAAATTGAATTGTTGGTTCCATTTCTTTAGTATTTTCAATTGTAGTTATCTACTTAAAAAGCGTTACACGGTTAGAGACATAATTGGTAAGTTATATCTTCCCTATTAAACCATTGCATTATTTCGCCTACAATAGAACAAAAATGAAATGTTCTTTAAAGAAACAGGAATATAACTTTATAAAAAAAAAAGTTGCATCCGCTTCTTTTATCATTGATAATTTTTTCGTTTTAATATTAATTGTTTTTTGTAGTTGTTTATATTAAAAATCTTACTGTAATATTTACTTAAACGAAGGCAGACATCTAAACTTATAGATTAATCTTGAGCGAAGGACTAGATAAATCTCTCTCTCTCTCTCTCTCTCTCTATATATATATATATATATATATATAAACGAAGAATGATAACATTTCAAGCAAAGAGTTTAATTAGGTAATGACTTACAAATTTGTTTGAGTATATATTTAATATAATATTAATATATTTTGTAATATTATTAACTAATTATTATAATTAGCGCTTCAGGCTTTGTCTATATACTGAAACAAATTTGTAAGTCATTACCTAATTAAACTCTTTGCTTTAAATTTTATCACTCTTCGTTTTGAATTTCTCCTAAGTATTCAATACTCTGTTGAGAAATACATTTTACATAAACAGTCTTTGTACCATTTATACGGTATTAATTACTTATATTTATATATATATATATATAGCGTATGATTAGAACTGTGTTTATTATTAATATTTTAATGGATTTAATGAAAAATTTTAGGTGTTCATATATATATTCTAAAAATGCGCGAAATCGTGAATCCGCGATAGTTGAACCGCCAAGTAGCGAGGTATCACTGTATATATGTTTAAATATATAGTGTAGCTGTGATGTATCTCGCGAGTGAATCGAGACCTGTCACTGATTTTGGTGTCCCCACTGCCGATGTGAATGAGCAACGCTGCACTTGTGAATTGGGTCTTGATGTTGCAGGCAGTTCATATACTTACAATGATGCGGTCCCACAAGCTTGTTCACATTCCTGTGCTAATAATCTAGATGGGCGTATTAAATTGGATGTGAAAGCAGCTTACCGGATGCGGAATCGGGAGAAGTTGAGACAAAAACAGGCCGATTATAGAGCTGTGAATTTTGCTAAATTAACACAAAAACAGGCCAAGTATAGATGTTCAAAACGGTATGAGTTGGCAAACAAGCAGGCCAAGTATAGATCTGCAAATTCAGCTATTATATCTCAAAAGCAAGCCGAGCGTAGAGCTTCTAAACGTACCGAGTTGGCTAAAGAGCAGACCAAGTACAGATCTGCAAATATCTTATTGCACAAACAATAATTCTGCACAAATGTTGCTCCATTATTAGATCTAATGTTGCAACGATACAGTTAAATGTTGTCTGTGTATTTTAAAAAAGATTTGCTTATAATCTTTTCAAATTTCATTACGCCAATGATTCAAGCTCAAATTGACATTATCTAAAAAATTGTACAAACAGCGGTGGATTAGCAGTAGTGAACAGATAAATCAGTCAATTTATTAAGATTGACTTGGCATCAATCAGCAAGACCTTCATTAGCTGCTCTCCAGCCATCTATTTAAAGCTGTATACATCTATGGTACGAATACACTTGGAGTTCGCGTCATCAGTCTGGAACCCCTATCTTGCTCAGAACATTGACCTCCTGGAAACTGTTCAGAGACATGCAACCAAGCGCATACCCTCCATCAGACACCTACCATACCCTGAATATTTTGCTTCCCTCTGGCAATGGACTTGGTAAACACCCACAAAGTTATTAACCATCCGACCAACAACAACCCCGAACATCTTTTTGATCTCCATGTGTCTAACACGTGGACATGCCTACAAAGTCAGAAAACAACACAGCTCCCATGACTTTAGGAAATATTTCTTCATGCTCAGAGTTGCTGAAGGATGGAACAAACTTCCTGCATCAGTTGTTAGCTGATGACACACTGCATCCTTTAAAACCATCATACATTCCGAAATACACCAACACTACACCTGATGTCCCCCTTCCATACACATGCACATATGTGTATATCATGACTCATGCACTGTTCTTTTTTCATGACGTTTTTATATTACCCTATGCATTATATATGCACTTTTGATGAGTTGTAGTGCACCTCAGCATTGTACACAATATTTTCATTATTATTATCATTATTATTATTACACTCATTGATCCATTTTGCACTAACTCTGCATCAAGCACCTTCACCTAAATATTAACCAATCAAGGATCCAATACAGCTATCTGTTGGATGAGTATTGTATAGTGCCAAAAACGAAACCAATCAGTTTACCAGAAAGTTTCCAGACAGGAAACACGCATATTTTGCTATCCTCAAACACGTTTACACATGGCATGAAATATAACTAATCCGGGATGGCTAGGTTTCATCTTCTAACTGGATATACGAAATCCATTATGTCTTGACAACAACATGAGGTAACATTATGTTATTCACAGACACACTTTGTACACTGTTCCATATCAGAATGTATTTCCTTCGTCACATTCACAAACAGTATTGAAAATATGTTCTTCGGCAAATAAAAATGTTTTGTTCATAATATTTCAACTAGCGATTGCTCTACTCCACGCACGACCACCATAAATTAATGACCAGCTCAACACAAGTATTGGTAGAGCGTCAGACACCATGCTTTGCAGTATTGTTATGGTCCTTTGCACTCTAAGTTCAAATCCTGCCGAGGTTAACTTCGACTTTCATACTTACTAATTCGATAAAATAAAGTACCAGTAATGGACTGCCGTAATGGATTTGTGCCGAAAAATAGAAACACTATTAATGTGCAATAAGAGCAAAATATAACGACATTGCTCAATTATTTTATCTAATGTTGTAATAACACAAGGAAATGTTGTTTGTGTATTTTTTTTTATATTTGCTCATAGGCTTTTACAATTTCGCTCAGCCAACAACTATTAAAAAGTGAGTTGCTTAAGATAACAATTTAATCACAAATTGTTGCTATCTTTTAATACACTCCAACAAGTCATCAAATTATGTACAATAAAAACATCTTATTAATTTGCTCAGGGAATATAAAGAAAATGTATATACACTGATAATTGCAATTGTATGTAAATATTTTGTTTTTGTATTGTTTATTTTATGTTTTCTATTATGTATATTGATTTAATATTGATTGTTTTTTGTAGTTGTTTATATTAAAAGTCTGAAAATATTTTTATACATCTTACACTAATATTTATAAGATAATTTATAATAACAATTACATAATCTAATTACATTACAACGATAATTTATTATTAATATATATCCTGTTTAACTAGAGTTATTACAAGCGTTGCCTTAAAAAAATATTAAACTAGACATGAAAAATGCGCAAGCTCAAAAGTGCCACAGAATGTTATAATAAACCTTCAAAAGTGTGGGACTAGAGTTGTTGCTAAAAAATATTGTAATCATTATATATCGTACATTCTGTGGCATCCTTTATAAAAATAGCTTAAACCAACGAAGCCTTTATTTTTACGCTATTTCACTTAGTTAATTCTTAGAGTGTAACATATAAAAATAAATACATCTATGTTTAATGTAATAACAGCTATAAATAATTACGTAATATTATTATCATATACTCATAGTAACAAAATAATTGTGTTGAAAATTAATATGATGCTTATATGAACGATCAAATCTATAATGATAATTTCTTAAATATACTAATAGTAAAATAATTTAGTTATCTATTGTTACATTTTCATAGAACTATAATATTAACAATCGTATTGCATTATCAAATTTTTATCACTACAAACTTTCATATTGGAATTACCTTAAGCCACTTATTATTACTTCGCTTTCGTACTTTTACAGCTGTAGATATTGCGCTGTATCTTATATCTAATATCAATATCTCATGGTAATTTGCATGCAGTGTAAAATAGGTTTATTAATAACTTTAATATGAAATGTATTATACAGGGCTGCGGAGTCGGCCAAAAATTGACTGGCTCCAACTCAGGATCCGATACTCCATTATTTCCTAAATTTCAGCTCCGCAGCTCTGTTATTATATTAATTAATTTATTTTATAGTTGTAAATCATATTTTTATATGTTACACTCTAAGAATTAACTAAGTGAAATAGCGTAAAAATAAAGGCTTCGTTGGTTTAAGCTATTTTTATAAAGGATGCCACAGAATGTATGATATATAATGATTACAATATTTTTTAGCAACAACTCTAGTCCCACACTTTTGAAGGTTTATTATAACATTCTGTGGCACTTTTGAGCTTGCGCATTTTTCATGTCTAGTACATATATGTATATATATGTATATATATATATGTATG
>CAXHJY010001389.1:67500-72500 GCA_964016885.1 Eledone cirrhosa
ATGAAAAATAACCGAGGTGTCCTACACGAGTGAAAGTATAAAGAAAAAGAGATGAAATCGTAAATGCAACTGGAGTCTTATTTTTAAAAAAAATATATATATTTATTTGGTTCCTTTACCGGTTTCGCAGTTCTTCTGCTTTTCAAAAGGTGAGTTGAGATGGAGGGTCTGTGGTTTTTCTCACATCTGGTTGGTCTCTGAATGTTACTTGTTTTATATGGAAAAAGTGGCTCGAAATGCCAGGTTTTTCGAGAAGTAATTTGATTGGTTTGTCAATAATTATAATAAGTTCCTAAAAAATTTTGTGAGCCTCCTTTTTTCAAGTAAAAAGAAATTCAAACACTCATATATGAAAAAACAACCTGTGACAACCCCCCCCCCCCCCCCTCTTATTTGAAGAACTATTGTAACGCGAACTGGCGCAAAATTTATTATAATTATTGACAAACCAATCAAATTACTTCTCGAAAAACCTGGCATTTCGAGCCACTTTTTCCATATAAAACAAGTAACATTCAGAGACCAACCAGATGTGAGAAAAACCACAGACCCTCCGTCTCAACTCACCTTTTGAAAAGCAGAAGAACTGCGAAACCGGTAAAGGAACCAAATAAATATATATATTTAAAAAAAAATAAGACTCCAGTTGCATTTTCGATTTCATCTCTTTTTCTTTATATATAGTGGTGGAACAGTAAGTTGGAAGGGTCAATTAAGGCCAAAAAGCAGGCTTGGAAAGTATGGTGGGATGGGGGAAGCAGAGAAGACTATCAAGTGGCCAGGAGGGAAGCTAGGAGACAAGTGTACTTCGCAAGAAGGGAAGCAGAGGAAAGAAAGTTCAAGCATGTTCTACAACGCGAGGACCAAAAACGTGAGGTGTTCAGGATTGCTAGGCAATGTGTCAAGGAAAACAGTGATATTGTCGGGGAGAAGTGTGTACTTAATGATGACGGCGTACTTGCCATCACCGACGCTGATAAGAAGGTAGCTTGGAAGTGTCACTATGAAAGGCTACTAAATGAGGAGAATAAATGGGAGAAAGACAGTCTCCCCCACATCGACCCAATAGAGGGACCAGCAGTGTTAGTCGAGGGTAGTATAATAAGTAAGGCAATCAAAGATATGAAGACGGGTAAGGCAGCTGGGCCTTCGGAAATAGTTGCCGAGATGCTGAAGGCATCTGGTACAGTGGGACACACCATGGTCACCCGGATAGTCAACCAAGTCATACAGAATGGGGTTGTTCCGAAGGACTGGTGTAGCAGCATCATCGTTAACTGTTATAAGGGTAAAGGAGATGCCCTAGATAGGAGTAACTATAGAGGCATTAAATTAATCGACCAGGTCATGAAGGTCACGGAAAAAGTAATAGCGCAACTAATCAGAGAGCGAATTGATCTAGATGAAATGCAGTTCGGGTTTGTGTCAGGAAAAAGTACCTAGCTCTTTTCATTGTACGACAACTACAGGAGAAGTACCTAGCTAAAAGTAAACCCTTATACTTAGCTTTCGTCGACTTGGAGAAAGCCTTCGACAGAGTCCTCCGTTCCATTATCTGGTGGGCTCTTAGAAAACTAGGTGTCGATGAATGGCTTGTGAGAGCTATACAAGTCATGTATAAAGAAACAGTCAGCAAGGTTAGAATTAACAACGAATATAGTGAAGAGTTTAGTGTAAAAGTTGGTGTTCATCAGGGCTCTGTTCTTAGCCCCCTACTATTTATTATTGCCCTCCAGGCTATAACAGTGGAGTTCAAGACCGGCTGCCCATGGGAACTCCTATACGCAGATGATCTAACGCTCATAGCTGAATCAATGGCCGAGCTAGAGAAGAAATTCCAAACATGGAAGCACGGCCTAGAATCAAAAGGCCTTAAAATTAACCTGGCTAAGACTAAAGTTCTAGTTTGTAAGAAAGAAAATAAGGCGGCGGTCCCCTCTGGGAAGTGGTCATGCTCAGTGTGTAGGAAAGGCGTAGGTAAAAACTCCATTTTGTGTCCCAAATGCAAAGTATGGGTGCATAAAAGATGTAGTGGGATCACAGGTAAGCTAACTAAGAACATAGATTTTACATGTGGCCAGTGTTCTGGGGCAATAAGTAGCAGCAAGTGCCCACAAAATACTAGCTCTTTCAACTGCGCAGAGGGTTCTATAGAAATAGTGGACAGCTTCTGTTACCTGGGTGACAAAATCAGCAGTGGGGGAGGGTGCTCTGAAAGTACAGTAGCTAGAGTCAGAACTGGGTGGAAAAAGTTCAGAGAGCTTATACCGCTATTAGCCGCTAAAGGGTTCTCCCTAAAAATGAAAGGCAGGTTGTACGATGCCTGCATAAGAACAGCAATGTTGCATGGCAGTGAGAGCTGGGCATTGTGTGCAGAGGATATACGCAGACTAGAGAGAAACGAAGCTTGCATGCTCCGCTGGATGTGTAATAGTAATATACGTGAACGGCAAAGCATAAACGAACTAAGGAAAAAATTAGAAATAAGAGGGATCAGATGTTGTTTACTCGAGAGAAGGCTACGTTGGTATGGTCAGGTGATGCGCATGAAGGACGATAGCTGTATAACAAAGTGCAGGGCAATAAAGATAGACGGTAGCCACGGAATAGGCAGACCCAGAAAAACCTGGGACGAGCTGATAAATTTCGACCTCACATACTTACACCTCACCAAGACAATGTCACTGGACTGAGACCTTTGGCGGTACTCAGTAATAGAGAAGACCCGCCTTACCTAAATACAAAGTAAAACCTACTACAGTCAGTAGGCTTCTCTAACAAAATACACCCCCGTCCCACCACCCCCACTCCATCCACACCGCCCCTTTCAATGTAAAGTTATGTTGGTGCCACAACATCCAGGCCGAAACAAATGAGATCGTGTAGGTGTCACGTCAAAAAACACAGTTCACGCTGTAATGTGGCCGTGTAGGCAACACGGTAAAAACCTGCCAGCCCCACACTGTAAATGTGGTTGGTGTTAGGAAGGGCATCCAGCTGTAGAAAACCCGCCAGATAGTCCTATGCGAGCAAGATAACCACTCTTGCCTCAAGTGGGAAAACCCTCCGTCCAAACCCATGCAAGCGTGGAACACGGACGTTAAACGATGATGATGATGATGATGATGATATAAATATATATATATATATATATATAAATAAATATATATATATATATTGTTATACTTGGGGAGGGTCATATTTGTGTAATATTGCCAGAATTAATAACAGAACACACTCACTGTTTGGTTGGTTTTCGCTTCTCGTTGTCTTTTATATCTGCGATCTAACTTAATTGGTCCTCAATGTTGCCATTGACTGACCGACGGTCAAAAATAATACAGATACAATATAGACACAAACACATATATATAGTTTACATAATTTACATAAATCTTTCGTTGCACATCTGCAACATCGTCAGTGGTGTTATATTTTTTCCTCCTGTTGTGTTGTATGTCTACGCCATTTTTTATTCAGTCTGTAATCCCTGATCAGCAAAACCTACCCTTTTAAGAAAACCCACTGTACCAATAGGAAATGTATCATATGTAAGGTGAACCCCCGGATAAACTGTAAAACTAGAAACGTAGTCTATAGCATAAGATGTACAGAGGGTACTTGCAGAAACATGACAACAACATACATAGGTGAGACAGCTCGTAGCATAGGTGAAAGGATAGACCAACACTGGGGGGAACTAAAAGGACGAAAAAACGGGTCAGTACTATACGAACATGCTAGACAACAACATGACGGTAACATAGACAACATAGAAATTAGAATAATATCTAAACATAGGAATGACCCAGCAGATAGGCAAATCAGAGAGGCCAGTGAAATAGAAATTAGAAGACCAAAGCTAAACAGAAAGAATGAGTGGAACAACAACAACACCCAAACAAACAACACTGACCTAAGAGAAGTATAAATAAGTAAATAAATAAAATAAAATAAAATAAGATAAATAAATAAATACACAAGCACAATAACAACAAGCACATAAACACACACTAGTCACCCAGCAGACACAACACTATACACACTAGTCACACAGCACACACAACACTGTACACACACGCAAACGCATGCACAAAGAAGACAAAATAAAATAAACAAACAAGCAAATAAATAAATAAATATATAGACAGACAGAATAAAAAATGGCGTAGACATACAACACAACAGGAGGAAAAAATATAACACCACTGACGATGTTGCAGATGTGCAACGAAAGATTTATGTAAATTATGTAAACTATATATATGTGTTTGTGTCTATATTGTATCTGTATTATTTTTAACCGTCGGTCAGTCAATGGCAACATTGAGGACCGATTAAGTTTGATCGCAGATATAAAAGACAGCGAGAAGCGAAAACCAACCAAACAGTGAGTGTGTTCTGTTATTAATTCTGGCAATATTACACAAATATGACCCTCCCCAAGTATAACAATATTTGTTTCGACACACGATTTCATATAAAAAACCTCGCTAAACTATATATATATTTATAAATATATATATATATATATAAATATATATATATATAAATATTTCCTAATATTGATACCATAACGTTATTAACTTTAATTTAGTTATACTGTAATTAATACTCTACTACTATTTAACTTCAAAATTCTGCTTCAAATATTATAAACCTAACTAATTTACACCTTAGAAATCAATATGTTAACTATCTTTGGTTTAGTTAACATATAGTTAATGATATACTTGTTTATTTTGAGATGCATAGATTTTGCCTTAGTTTTTGTTTGTTGTATTTCCTAACACTGAAAATATGTAAAAACATACATTGGATAAAGATACGGAAAATATTCTATGTTTCTTGAAACATATATTTACTTTGATCCCCTTCTCCAAACCCCCCCTTTCCCCCATACTATTATCATCTGTATTTGTAAGCGTCTATGTATGAACATATATGTAGGTAGGTGTCTATATAGGTTTGGGTATTTATATCTAAATATAAAGATACAT
>CAXHJY010001389.1:75000-80000 GCA_964016885.1 Eledone cirrhosa
CCCCCCCCTCCCACCTAATTTCTGTATCTTGATCTGAAAATGTGTGTGCCAGTGTTTTATGTGAGTGAATTAATATCCATGTGCTTATGATTTTATATCCACATATATAAATGTGAGTGGGGGTGTGTGTGTGTTTGTATGTTCGTGGTTATGTGTATATTTATGCATATGCGCGCGTGTATGTGTGATTGTACGGATATGTGTGAGTATGAAAAATTATATTTATATACTTAACTTCATAGGTGTCAATACGCATCTTATTTGTGCATTATAAACTCACAGAGACATTAACCTTGAAATTTTGTATTTGCATCCATCCTTTTAGTATGCGTATACAAATTATACATACATTTTTGTAAAATATGTGTAAGGGTTTTACATGTATATACACACACCGAACTGCATTTAACCCTTTGTGTTTTCATTGGTCAATTTTTGTTCCCAAACGGACCTGAAATTTTGAATTGTTGTTATTATCAATAAATATACTTCATTATTTCTGAAGACGGCGTATATATGTGTTTGGTATGTATATTTAATCTTGATAATTTGTATAATTTTGTATAATTTTGTACATAGATCTGTTGAATATGCATACCAATTCTAACACATATATATCCTAGAAACGATCGTTAAATAATGAACTTTTTTTGTTTAATATAAGGAATTGTTTATTCATTATTTGTTTAATATTTTATCTTGACTCTGTATACCGTTTATCTTTCACCGAAAGTGGTTTTTCATTACATCTCTTCTTTCCATGATATCCGGAATACATTGAGTTCTTCATACGGATTGGACACTACCGTAAACTCTTGGTAGATTTATCTACATAATTTTGCTCCTATTTTCACGGAAATATTCGTATTTTTGTACTGTATGTGTGTATTAATTTTATATTTATGTATATACATATATATATGTATGATTTTGTAAACCCATATACATTTAGTTGAGCTCTTTCAATTGTCCATCATCCATATCACAATGGAAAAACAATATTTAGGAACCTCCTTAAAAAACATACCAATACCTTCTAAGGATGACTTCTTACTCCTTATGATTCAGAAAACTAATAATTTTATCAGAAGGGTTAGATGGAGAGCCTACCACTTCGATAGAAAATCTAAACAAGCAGATCGGAAATATATGTATGATTTCAATACTTACAAGAATCCACCACACAACTTTTTACTTGAAGACTTCGAGAAAGACCTTTTTAATTTAATTAAACACCTCAAATTTAAAAAGTATAAATCCGTCTTTCAAAAGGACCTTGATTCTACCCTATTGGACCTAAAAAAGTCTAAAAAAATCCATGTCCACTCGGACAAAACTGGTAACTTGTATCATATGGATATTGAACATTATAACGAGTTCATATATAAAGAACTCAGAAAAAATTATAAAAAATCTAATAATCTGTCACTCACCAACATCAACAACAAAACACACAACATAGTAAAAAAACTAAACATTGAAGATAGAACTGAACCTTTGGCATTGAAAAGACCACACTTCAACCTGAAAGATCACAAATCTAACTTTAACTCAAATCCTTCTATTAGACTTATATGTCCCTCCAAATCAGATATTGGAATAATTAGCAAAAAAATTTTAGATAGAGTCATCCCACAAATAAAAAAACACGTTATTTTACCACTCTGGGAAAACACCTCCCAGGTAATTAACTGGTTTAAAAATATTAGGTGTAAATCTTCTGCTTCTTTCCTACAATTTGATATAGATAATTACTATTCTTCTATATCACCTATACTCCTGAACAAAGCATTGATATTTGCTAAAAATAGATCTAACTTAACTTTGGATGACATTAACATTATTACACATGCTAGACTAACACTTATTGAATTTCAGAATGAATACTGGACCAGAAACACATACAGTAATCTTTTTGATATTACTATGGGTTCAAGCGATTCCGCCCAAATTACTGATCTTGTGGGCCTCTTTCTCCTTTTCAACATAAATGCCTCTTTTCCCCACCTCAAAGGTGGTTTATATCGTGATGACTGTCTTCTTCTTTCTAAAAACCTTAGCCTTTCAGAAATTGAAAAAAACAAAAAGCATATTAGAACTTTCCTTAAAGACTATTATAATCTTAATATTACTTTTGAAAAAACAAGTAAAGTAGTAAATTTCCTAGATATAACTTTAGATTTAGCTACGGGTATCTACCAACCTTACCATAAACCTAACCAAAACTTACATTACATACACTCACAATCTAATCACCCTAAATCTATCCTTAAAAACCTTGCATATAATATATCACTTAGAATTTCTAACCTTTCTTCTAACCAAGATGTATTTGATAAAAATGCGACCTTCTATAACGAAGCTCTAGATAGAAGTGGCCACAAAAATAGATTAGAGTATATACCTTCTACTAAAAATACTGAAAGCATACAACATAATATTACCAACAAACACCAAATGAAAAGTACACACCTAAATGCCACCCACACTATACCCCAAAATACCAAATCTTCTAATATAAAGTATAGTAACTCTCAAAAAACTACTCATCATACAACTCTAATAAATATTAATAATAAAACTCCTAATAAAAAGGATAAAACACCTAAATCTACAAATATAACTAAAAATAGTCGTGGTGAGATCATTAACATTAATCCTCCTAGTAAAAATCACGATACAACCTATAAAAATAATAAAAATAATAAACAACATAGAAACCGTAATAGACGGGTTACTTGGTATAATGCTCCTTTTAATTTACAAGTTAAGGATAATATTGCTAAAAAATTTTTTTATATCCTTGAGAAAAACTTCCCGCCAAACCACAAATACCATCAAATCTTAAATAGGTCTACAGTTAAATTCTCATACTCTACAACAAATAACATAAAACAAAATATAAGTGCATATAATGCATATAAATGTAAGAAAACCATAAGTATACCACCAGTACATCAAATTAACCATAATATCTCCTCAAATACAGAATTAACGAAAGGATGTAACTGTAGAAACAAAGCAAACTGCCCATTAAAAGGGAATTGTCTTGTTAACAACATAGTCTATAAATGTAATGTTAAAACTAAAGATTCTATTTGCTCATATATAGGAGCTACCTCTAACAATTTTAAGACAAGGTTTAATACCCACAAGCATAGTTTTAAAAATGCCGCACTGGCTAATACAACATCTCTAGCTGAAAAAATCAATAGTTATAAAAATAAGAATATAAAATATGATTTGACCTGGAGTGTGCTCAAAAGAGCCACCCCTTATCAAAATAATAGAAATGAATGTAGATTATGTTCCCAAGAACTATTTGAAATAATGAAGTCTAAGGATATCTTATTAAATAAACGACAGGAATTAATTATATCGTGTAATCATAAACTAAAAAAAACATTTAAATATTATAAACCTAATTAACAACATTATTTTAGAAATTATTTTAATTTAAATGTTAGTTAACCTATAAATTTAATTTAATTAATATTTTATTACAGATCAGAATATAAAATATTATGTAATCATAAATTGTGAAAAACCTTTAAATATTACTAATATATACTTAGTAATTTAATTTATAGATTAATTTTAATTTATTTAAACCTTTTATTATTTTTATTATAATTCTTTTACAGATAAAATATAACAAAATAATATCGTGTATCCAATGACAGAGAAATAATTTTTAGTATTATTGACCTAATTAATATACATTTTAGAAATATATTTATAATTTGGTTTTGGTTTTAATCAACCTAAAAATTTAATTTTAGTTTGCTTAAAATTAATATCTTTATACAGACGAATTGCAGAATGTCATGTAATCATAGAATGGGATGTGTTTTGGATATATACCTAGTTAATATATTCTATGCAATTTTTTGAAAAATGATATGTATATGTATATGTGTATGTGTATGTGTGTGTGTATGTATGTGTGTATATATGTGTATATGTGTGTGTATATATGTGTGTGTATATATATGTATATATGTATGTGTATCTATATGTATATGTATGCGTATTAATTTTGATTTCTATTTGCATATAATTATATTATGCTATTGATGAAATACAATATCTGCTTTATGTATTGTATACCTAATTAACATATACTATAGAAATAAATATATAATTTTTAATTTAGTTAACCTATAATCTATATTCTACTACCGATGTACTACTTTATTTTATTTGTTTTTTCCCTATTACTAATTTCATTTCCTAATATTGATACCATAACGTTATTAACTTTAATTTAGTTATACTGTAATTAATACTCTACTACTATTTAACTTCAAAATTCTGCTTCAAATATTATAAACCTAACTAATTTACACCTTAGAAATCAATATGTTAACTATCTTTGGTTTAGTTAACATATAGTTAATGATATACTTGTTTATTTTGAGATGCATAGATTTTGCCTTAGTTTTTGTTTGTTGTATTTCCTAACACTGAAAATATGTAAAAACATACATTGGATAAAGATACGGAAAATATTCTATGTTTCTTGAAACATATATTTACTTTGATCCCCTTCTCCAAACCCCCCCTTTCCCCCATACTATTATCATCTGTATTTGTAAGCGTCTATGTATGAACATATATGTAGGTAGGTGTCTATATAGGTTTGGGTATTTATATCTAAATATAAAGATACATATATGCGCATGCAAATATGAATGTAAGATTGTGTGTTTATATATGAGTGTGTGTATGTATGTATATGTGTGTATATATGCATGTATATATGTATGTGTATGTGAATGTGTGTACGTATATGTGTATGTATGTGTATATATGTGTATATATATATGTATATGTGTATATATAGGAATATATATATGTATATATATATGTATATATATATGCGTGTGTATGTATGTGTGTGTATGTGTGTTGTATATATATGTATGTCTCTCTATTTATATGTCTATCTCAGTATCTATGTGATATATGTGTGTGTATGTGCATGTATGCACATATAT
>CAXHJY010001389.1:82500-165000 GCA_964016885.1 Eledone cirrhosa
TGCATTATAAACTCACAGAGACATTAACCTTGAAATTTTGTATTTGCATCCATCCTTTTAGTATGCGTATACAAATTATACATACATTTTTGTAAAATATGTGTAAGGGTTTTACATGTATATACACACACCGAACTGCATTTAACCCTTTGTGTTTTCATTGGTCAATTTTTGTTCCCAAACGGACCTGAAATTTTGAATTGTTGTTATTATCAATAAATATACTTCATTATTTCTGAAGACGGCGTATATATGTGTTTGGTATGTATATTTAATCTTGATAATTTGTATAATTTTGTATAATTTTGTACATAGATCTGTTGAATATGCTTACCAATTCTAACACATATATATCCTAGAAACGATCGTTAAATAATGAACTTTTTTTGTTTAATATAAGGAATTGTTTATTCATTATTTGTTTAATATTTTATAAATATATATATATATATATATATATAAATATATATATATATATATATATATATATATATATATAAATATATATATAAATATATATATATATATATAACTTTGAATAACTTTGAAATGTTTTGGCCAGTATTGGCCCAGGCCATGTCTAACTTAATAGCACCACCTGGCGAAGTCTTTCAATTCAGGATTTGGGCACTATGGCCCATTCGAGAAGAGAATTACTGTTTGCGGAGACATATCCGGGTGTGGGTGGTTTGTCCGGGATTACTTGGAGGAATTTGTCCAAAGACTTCTTGAATTTTGTGTGGTCAGTTTCTGTTTTGACGTGTCCTGGTGTGATGTTGAAGAGAGCAGGGCCGATTGAGGTGAAATAATTGTGCCGTATTGTTGTTATGAGTTGCGATTTAGATTTTTGAATGGGACGGATAGCACGGGGCCCAAGCCTTGGGTGTATCTTGAAGGCGATGCCAACATCATTTGGGCAGTGATGATGGAACATTTTCCACATCATGCAGATAATATAACGCTCACGGCGACGTTGGAGTGAGTAAAGTTTCAGGTTTTCTAATCGACCCCAGTAGTCAAGGTCTGACATGCCATCTATCTTTTTCGTGATTGCCCTTTGAGGAGCTTCAAGTTTCATGATACTTTGTTTCGTGTGGGGAGACCACAGTGGACAACAGTATTCAAGGTGTGGTCGGGCAAAAGTAGAGAAGAGAAGGATAATGGTGCGGGAATCTCTCGACTGGAATGTTCTGAGGATCCAGGAACACATTCTGCGGGCCATGTCAACTTTGCTGCTTATATGCGTGGTCCAGCTTATGTTGCTGTCCACGGTTACTCCCAAGTTTCTGATGTTGTTAGATGCCACGAGAGTTTCCCCGGAGGGAAGGGAGTACGGGAGTTTCAGAGCATCCTCTTTTCCAAAGTGGATCAGTTCGAATTTGTCTTCGTTCAGTAACATGTTGTTCTTTTCTGCCCATTGGGTAACAGCCAGTAGGTCTGAGTGAAGGCTTATCCGGTCATCCACGCCATTGATGACCTTTTGGAGCTTGGAATCATCAGCGAAAATTTTAATGTTGCTGTGTTTGATGATGTCAGTGATGTCATTAATATAGATGATGAAGAGAAGTGGGCCCAACACAGTGCCTTGTGGGACCCCACTACTGACTTTGGCTGGGCTTGATTTGACTCCCTCAACTACAACATGTTGGGTTCTGTTTGACAGGAAGCTCTTGATCCACTGCAGCAGCTTTCCAGTGACACCAATATTGGACAGCTTTCTCAGTAGAATGTTATGATCAACCCTGTCAAAGGCCTTGCTGAAATCAAGGTAGATAACATCAGTGTTGGAACCCTCTCCCAAGGCTCTCAAAATGTCATCAAAGTGATGCAGTAGCTGCGTCAGGCAATCCCTTCCATTACGGAATCCATGCTGGTTGGAGTTCAGCATATTGTTACTCTCAAGGAAGTGGGTCATTCGCGATCTCACCACTCTCTCAAATACCTTAATGATATGAGAGGTGAGTGAGATTGGACGGTAATTCACGGCAAGGGATTTGTTTCCCTTTTTGAAAACTGGGATAACAGACTGGGATAGAAGGTTTTCTGGCACATATCCAGCATCCAGTGAGTTCCGCCACAGATTGGCAAATATATATAAATATATATATATATATATATATATATATATATGTATATATATATATATATATATATGTGTATATATATATATATATATGTGTATATATATATATATATATATATGTATATATATATATATATATATGTATATATATATGTATATATATATATATATATATATATATATATATATGTATATATATATATATATATATGTATATATATATGTATATATATGTATATATATATATATATATATATGTGTATATATATATATAAATATATATATATATGTATATGTATATATATATATAAATATATATATATATGTATATATATATATAAATATATATATATGTATATGTATATATATATAAATATATATATATATGTATATGTATATATATATATAAATATAAATATATATATATATGTATATATATATATAAATATATATATATATGTATATATATATATAAATATATATATATATATATGTATATATATATATAAATATATATATATATATATATACAAGAAAGCTGCATAGAAGAGCCATTTTGAAAGATTACTAAACTAGGAGAATGCCTGGGAAGAAGAGACCCAACTCCAAATAGACCCTATAGAGGGGCCAGCAGTATAAGTCAGCAGCAGCATAGTAAGTAAGGCAATCAAAGATATGAAGACAGGGAAGGCAACCGCTGAAGGCATCTGGGTCGGTAGGTCACTCCATAACCACACAAATTGTTAACCAGGTAATACTAGAGGGTGTCATACCAAAGGATTGGTGCAGCAGCATCATTGTCAACTGCTACAAAGGTAGAGGTGATGCACTACATAGAGGAAACTATAGAGGTATAAAGCTGATGGACCAGGTCATGAAAGTAACGGAAAGAGTTATAGCACAGTTGATTAGGGACCGGGTGAAACTAGATGAGATGCAATTTGGGTTTGTACCAGGAAAAGGCACCACTGATGCCCTCTTCCTTGTGAGGTAGTTACAGGAAAAGTACCTAGTTAAAAGTAAGCAGCTCTATCTGGTCTTCGACAGAGTCCTCCGTGCTATAATCTGGTGGGTTCTTAGACAATTAAGAGTATATGAATGGCTTGTGAAAGCTGTACAAGCCATATATAGAGAAGCAGTCAGCAGAGTTTGAGTTAGCAATGAGTATAGCGAGGAATTTAGCATACAGGTCGGTGTCCACCAGGGCTCTGTTCTTAGCCCTCCGCTGTTCATTATAGTTTTGCAGGCAATAACGGAGGAGTTTAAGACCGGATGCCCATAGGAACTCCTGTATGCGGTTGATTTTGCATTTATAGCTGAATCCATGGTGGAACTAGAGAAGACATTCCAAACATGGAAGCAGGGACTAGAAAGAAAGGGTCTTAAAGTCAACCTGACAAAGACTAAGGTTCTTGTAACTAGACGAGAAAACAGAACCCTGATTCCCTCAGGGAAATGGCCTTGCTCAGTATGTAGGAAAGGTGTATGTAGGAACTCCATCCTCTGTCCCAAATGCAAACAATGGGTACACAAGAGATGTAGTGGGATCTCAGGAAGTTTAACTAAGAATGTAGGCTTCACATGTAACAGCTGCGCTGGGACAGGAAGCAGTAAACAACCACAGGAAACAAGTACCACCAAACTCTGGGAGGGCTCTGTAGAAACAGTAGACAGCTTCTGCTACCTAGGTGACCGAATTAGCAGCTGGGGTGGGTGTTTGGAAAGTACAATAAATAGGGTATGACCGGGATAGAAGAAGTTCAGGGAGCTACTGCCACTGCTAGCTGCAAAAGATTTTTACCTCAAAATGAAAGGCAGACTGTATGATGCGTGTATACGATCAGGAATGTTACATGGAAGTGAAATCTGGATGCTGTCTGTAGAAAACTTGCACAGTTTGGAAAGAAACTAAGCTTGCATGCTCCGATGGATGTGTAATAGTAATATACACAAACGGCAAAGTATAAACGAATTGACAGAGAGACTGGGCATCAGAGGAATCAAATGCAGGAGAGGAGGTTACGTTAGTATGGACATGTGATATGTATGAAGAATGACAGCTGCATAAAAAGGTGCAGAGCACTAGAGTCGATGGAAGCTGAGGAGTGGGGAGACCCAAGATGACCTGGTATGAGGTGATAAAGGCCGACCTTACCCAATTGCACCTCTCAAGATACAACCTCTGGCGTCATGCAGTAATACAGAAGACCCAACCTCCCACAGGAACAAGCCAAAGCTGACGCATATAGACAATATGTCCCCACACCCTCCCACTGCAAAGTGGTCGTGGAGGTGCCACGGCAAAAAAACACCCAGCCCACACTGTAAAGTCGACGTGTAGGCGCCACGGAAAAAAGCACCCAGCACTCACTGTAAATGAGTTTGGTGTTATGAAGGGCATCCAGCTGTAGAAATCAAGCCAGAATCAGTTCCCATATGAGCAAGACAAGGTCAGCCGACTGGAGACTGCCCACAACAGGACAACCCGTCGAACCCATGCTAAGGTGGAAGAACGGATGTAAAACGATGATGATGATGATATATATATGTATATATATCATCATCATCATCATTTTACATCTGCTTTTCACTGCTTGCAAGGGTGAAACGGGTCCTGTTCAGCATAGTATCTCTTCATTTGTTACAGTCCTTTGTCATCTCCTCTGTGAGCTTCAGCAATCTGAGGTCAGCTTTCACCAACTCTGGCTATGTTTTTCATTCCTCTACACCTAGTTTCCTTAGGGACCACCAGATGACAGATCGGGGTACCTTATCAAAGGCCTTCTCTAGGTCAACAGAAGCTAAGTATAGTGGCTTATTCTTCTCTAAGAACCTCTCTTGTAGATGTCTCACTAAGAAGAGGGCATCTGTTGTACTTTTCCCAGGCACAAAATCAAACTGCATCTCATCTAGTTTGACACTTTCTCTAATTAGTTGCGCTAATATTCTTTCTGACACTTTCATAACCTAATCCATCAGTTTTATGCCCTTATAATTGCTCCTCTCCATGGCATCCCCTTTACCTTTGTAATAATTTATGAGAATACTGCTGCACCAGTCTTTGGGTATGACACCGCCACATATAGCTTGATTGATGATGCGTGCAACCAGTTTAGTGCCTACTTTTCCTGATGCCTTCAGCATCTCAGCAACTAACCGCGACGGTCAAGCGGCCTTACCATTTTTTATTTCCTTAATTGCCTCTTGTACCCTATATTCATCACTCTCAATAGCTGGTCCTTCTGTCGGGTCTACTGGGGGTAATTTATTTCTCTCCCATTCGTTCTCCACACTCATCAGTCTCTCATAATGACATTTCCAGACCTTTTTCTGATCATTAGTGACACTAAGTACACCAGCATCCTTTCCGACACACTTATCTTCAACAACATCCTGATTTACACTGACACACTGCCTTGCAATGCAGAACACCGCACATCTCTGATCTTCCCATCACAGAACATTGGCAAACCTCTCAGCCTCCCTGTGTGTTAAGTACATCTGATGTCTAGATTCTCTCTTAATGGTTGTGTATTGGTCTCTACTCCCACCATTTTCCCAAGCGTTCCATGCTAGTCTTTTGTCTCTAATGGCCCTATCTACCGTGCTGGTCCACCACCAGGTCACTCTCTGTCTGGTCGGAGCTCTGCTCCAGCCACAAATTTCTTCAGTAGCCTGCAGTAAGTTGTCATGTAAGAAATTCCAGTTATCATCTATGTCATACGATTCTAAATCGTCTTCTTTTTCGTCATACACATCTTGAAGGGCTTTCCTAAATTTATATTTTAGTGAAAGGTCTTTTAGCTTCCAGACCTTCCTTTTCCACAGCTTCCTGTATGTCATATTTTGTCTCTTGAATAGTTGAACAAAAATAGCTTGAGTAAGAGAACATTATATAAGGAGAGGCAGAGTGAGAAAAAGGGAAGGTATGAGCTAGAGAAGGGAAAGAGAGTGAAAGCAATAAAATACCAGACATGTCAGGGGATATTTAGATATCAAAAAGTCCAAATCATAAAAGTTTCTGGTGAATGTTCTCAAGGGAATGCATAAATAACACTCTTGATGATGTAGTAAATGTAGAAAAATAGTGTTTCATTGAAAAATAATCAATCTAGATATTTTAGCACCTTATTTACATATAATTTGAAGTTGGTGAAAATCTTCGACATATTGACTTTGTATATAGGCTACTTTACCATCGATTTTTTAAAATCATATATTTCTTAGCTTATATACGGTTTGTATATGTAGACACATGTCAATATATATTTGTAAGGCGGTGGATTGGCAGTATCGGTAGAGGGTCGGTCGCCATGCTTTCCAGCATAGTTACGTCCCTTTACGATCTGAGTTCAAATCCCGCCGAGGTTGACTTTGCCTTTCATCCTTACGGGGTCGATAAAATATAGTACCAGTAATGAACTGGGTTATTGCTGGCCTTGTGCCTAAAGTAGAAACAAATATATATTTGTAAGGTAAATGACACACATACAATAAACAGATGAAACACAAACAATGGTTACAAGACACACATCTCATTTTTCTAGACAAAAACATTATGTAAATTAATGAATATAAATGCTAATCAATTACATTTTTATCTCCAATCAGGGCTCTGGATTTTGAATATAAATGTATTAAAGACAAAGGACATTATTTGGAGAACGAATGTAACATGCCTGTTGACTGGCAAGAATCATATATAGAACATGATTGTGGTGAGTAACAAAATGTTGGATAGTACTGCACTATTGTTGAATAGTAGTTTAGGATTTGTTCTTGTTTGTTCAATGCCCCGAATTGTTATTGTTTTCATGACTGAATAATAATAATATTATAATAATATTATTAATATTCAGTTGATTTGCAAGCAAACAGCCTCATAACACCATGTGTGTTTTCTAGATGACTGACATCATCCTTTAGTTTCACCAGTAACAGAGAGAAAACAGTTGACAATTGTTTTGGAGTTATTGCCCCTTAACAACACTATATATCCCATCGTCACAGCTACTCACTGGAACTGCTAAGAATACATAGTACTCTCAAAGTTATACATCGGCTGAGTAGCATAATTTGCATACTAAGTGATTTTACAGCCAGCTTTACCAAAAATTAAAAACAAAATTTGTTTTCACTCTAATGTAATGGATAGCTAAACGAACCAAATATTAATAATATCATTATAGTATAATTCTTATTCACTCATTAATATGTTTAGGTATCCACCATGTTAGAGCAAAAACAGGTAAAACAATATAATATAGAATTATTAACAACTCAATAATTTTTTTCAACTATTTTCTAAAATATTTTGTTTTGAGTTATCACATCAGGTTTGGTATTGAAATATCTTTGAAGAAATTTTATCATGTTTACACTTGTTAATTGTTGTTATGATAATTATAATAGCAATTAATTATATTTTAAAAACAGATATAGCAGTAGTGTTTTCTTATCATTTTATTTGGGTTTAGTTGTTAGGAGATAAACACTGTCCTTTATTTTAAGCTCAATTTCTACTCTAAGTAAAGCTGGAAAATATTGATCGAGAGTTAAAATCAAAATAAAACAAAAAGCCTCTAACTCTTAACTCACCATCTTAAATGTTTTAGTGTTTAATTTGTTTATGTCTTTCACTTTGTAAAATTTTATAAGTATTCAATAAATTGATGATATACAGAAAGTCTTTATTCTAACCAGTGTTTTCACAGAGTATTTAGATACTCATGGTTTCAGATTAACTCTTAAGAAAGATAATGAATTATAGAAGCTTTTTATGTTATAATTTAATTTAGGATTCTATAAATTGGTTAGTAATTTTCAAGGACCAAAATGATACACTCATCTTAACTGATTAATAACAGTACAGCAATGGTACCTCTAGTTCAAAATAGAAACTTGCTTTATATAAATAAATAAAAGAACATTCTTAGTAGAATAAATCAACTGAGAGACTTTGACTTGAGGATTCTTCCTTCAATGCATTAGTATTGTTAATAAAATGTTATGGGTAATATTTACCCTTTTAAAGGGAATATACATGTTGATAAGCAAGAGTAAGTTATTTGGTGATAAAAAAGATCTATGTTACATTATGAATGGAAAGATCTTACTTTGTGACATTTAGGTTGATGCTTTAGTAAAAAAGATACTTTTTGTCAGAAAATATGTTTATGAAAGGATGCTGCTTTTCTCAAAACAAACCTTTTTTTTAGGACTATATTTCTGATGTTTAAATTCATTATTCATGCCTATTACAGTGGATCGTTGTTATAACCATGGGAAACCAAATTTGGATTTGGAAATCTCAAACAAATTAAAATGCGAGTAAGTAGTTTTTATCATATAATTCATCATCATCTCATCATCTCATTTTACGTCCACTTTTCCCTGCTTGCAAGGGTGGGACGGGAACTGATTCTGGCTTGATTTCTACAGCTGGATGCCCTTCCTAACACCAACCTCATTTACAGTGAGTGCAGGGTGCTTTTTTGCCGTGGCACCTCCACGACCACTTTGCAGTGGAATGATAGGGACCCCAGTCCCTATCATCTCATTTCTACAGCTGAGTAAACTGGAGCAATGTGAAATAAAGTGTCTTGCTCAAGGAAACAACACATCACCCGGTCTGAGAATTGAACTCACAACCTTTCGATTGCAAGGCCAATGCTCTAACCACTAAGCCATGTGCCTCCAATTACATTGATATATTTAATGAGAAACATATTAAGAGAAATATTCCTTAGTAAAACGTGTCAAACATTTTGGTGGGTTTAGTTGTCAAACAAATGTATTTTATTTTTAAAAATGAAACATAACTTCTCAACACATTAACTTTTAATGTCCTGTACCACATGAAACCACATTAGCAAGATTTTTTTGAGAAGTACAAAGAAAACAAAAAAAGAGGACTCTCACTGCATCACATTAAATATTAAGTCTTTATTCTGACACTGCATATTTTCACAATGATTTACCCACTAATAATGATACTATAGAATTAACAGACAATTTTTAGATATTTTCTGCTAAACAATTGCTGGATGTTAAAATTTGATGGTAGAATAATGTATCAAGCAAGGTTTTAGAGAAATTAACTATGATCCATAATTAATTTAAATATAACATACTTTCTAGTGATCAATAAATAAACCACTAATCATCTTTGCTGCATTGAGGACCTATCTAAAGCAGTGGAGAAAGTTGTATGGTGTTTGTTACAACCTGTCACATAATTTGAAATAAGTATGGACTGTGTTGTAGAAAATACAAGTTGAGCAATTTTTTTTTATTGTGGTCAGAGCAAGAAGTGTCAAAACTAGATTTGTCAGCTTACTAAACTTATCATCATCATCACCATCATCATTATTGTTTAACATCTGCTTTCTCTTCTAGCAAACTGTAATATATTTGGGAGAATGGGACACATAATTGGCAGAAGAGGGCACACATTGTTGAGTTAGCCTAGGGTGCTAAATACTAGCCCTGGTTTTTATTCAAGCAAGTTAATTAACTTTCCTCTGCTCAGTCTATCTAATTGGTAGAAGTAGCACAAAGAGACACAGTGGAATCTCTATACAATGGATAACTGTTTCTTTGATGATTGTTCATGGATACCTGTTTCTTTAGATGCTTGTTCTGTCAGCTCTAACAATAAGTGTTTCAGTTGTTTAACAAAGGGAATGGTTTGTTCATAAAATTAACATGTCCTTTGTGCATGAATTATAGGGTCATAGTGTCAAGTCTTGTTCAGTTTATGATATTGTTGAACCAGGGTTTTCTTTTTCTGCTTTTCTTCAACCCCTTCAACTGTGCCCTGGAAAATGGTTATAGACAGAGTGTGATGACAGGATATATGTGTGTACCAGGAGAGCTTTGGTTGTTTCACTGTCATAAGAGTGTTTCTTGCTTTCCAGTATATTTAGTGACTTGCTGCCTGACAAAGCTATATGTCTTGTGCTTTGTATGTGGGATACATAGCAGGTTTCTGAAGCATTTGAAATTAAATGCCTGGGTTCTTCATTCCATGTCAGTTGTAAGTGTTCAGGTTTTGTCCCCATAGAAAAGGATGAAAATCACTAGGTGCTTATACAGTTTAAAGTTATTTAATTCATAATGTGAATGCTAATAGCTTAGTGGTTAGGGTGTTTGTCCCATGATTGTAAGGTTATGTGTTCAATTCCCAGCTGTGACTTGTGTCTTTGAGCAAAGCACTTTATCTCACTATACTCCAATTTATTCAACTGTAAAAAATGAGTTGTATCTGTAATTAAAAGTGTCAGTCTTGTTAGTCTTGTCACACTGAATCATCTTGAGAATTACATTCATTTTGCACAAGTTTGTAGAATGTTCAGCAATTTTCATGTTACTTTCATGAGTTGACTGTTCTGTTAGTCAAACAAATGGAACATTCATCATAGAGACTGTCAAAAGTCTAACAGAATGTATTTAATTTACAGTACATAAAAATATTGATAACTTCAGTTGGAGCAAGTATATGCTTGACATTCATCAGTTGCTGAGAGATGAAAAGCAGATACAATCCTGGGGAAATTTTGGAGATGACATTAAGTACTGTCTATCATATCTACCATAGTACTTCACTTTCTATCATATCTACCATAGTACTTCACTGTCTATCATAGTACTTCACTTTCTATCATATCTACCATAGTACTTCACTGTCTATCATATCTACCATAGTACTTCACTGTCTATCATAGTACTTCACTTTCTATCATATCTACCATAGTACTTCACTTTCTATCATATCTACCATAGTACTTCACTGTCTATCATAGTACTTCACTTTCTATCATATCTACCATAGTACTTCACTGTCTATCATAGTACTTCACTTTCTATCATATATACCATAGTACTTCACTGTCTATCATATCTACCATAGTACTTCACTGTCTATCATATCTACCATAGTACTTCACTGTCTATCATAGTACTTCACTTTATATCATATCTACCATAGTACTTCACTGTCTATCATATCTACCATAGTACTTCACTGTCTATCATATCTACCATAGTACTTCACTGTCTATCATATCTACCATAGTACTTCACTTTATATCATATCTACCATAGTACTTCACTGTCTATCATATCTACCACAATACTTCACTTTCTATCATATCTAGCATAGTACTTCATTGTCTATCATATCTACCATAGTACTTCACTTTCTATCATATCTACCATAGTACTTCACTGTCTATCATATCTACCATAGTACTTCACTGTCTATCATAGTACTTCACTTTATATCATATCTACCATAGTACTTCACTGTCTATCATATCTACCATAGTACTTCACTGTCTATCATATCTACCATAGTACTTCACTTTATATCATATCTACCATAGTACTTCACTGTCTATCATATCTACCACAATACTTCACTTTCTATCATATCTACCATAGTACTTCATTGTCTATCATATCTACCATAGTACTTCACTTTCTATCATATCTACCATACTACTTCACTGTCTATCATATCTACCACAGTACTTCACTTTATATCATATCTACCATAGTACTTCACTGTCTATCATATCTACCATAGTACTTCACTTTCTATCATATCTACCATAGTACTTCACTTTCTACCATATCTACCATAGTACTTCACTTTCTACCATATCTACCATAGTACTTCACTGTCTATCATATCTACCATAGTACTTCACTGTCTATCATATCTACCATAGGACTTCACATTCTATCAAATCTACCATAGTACTTCATTCTCTATCATATCTACCATAGTACTTCACTGTCTATCATATCTACCATAGTACTTCACTTTCAATCATATCTACCATGGTACTTCATTGTCTATCATATCTACCATAGTACTTCGCTTTCTATCATATCTACCATAGTACTTCACATTCTATCATATCTACCATAGTACTTCACTGTGGATCATATCTACCATAGTACTTCACATTCTATCATATCTACCATAGTACTTCACATTCTATCATATCTACCATAGTACTTCACTTTCTATCATATCTACCATAGTACTTCACATTCTATCACATCTACTATAGTACTTCACTTTATATCATATCTACCATAGTACTTCACATTCTATCATATCTACCACAGTACTTCACTGTCTATCATATCTACCATAGTACTTCATTGTCTATCAAATGTACCATAGTACTTCACTTTCTATCATATCTACCATAGTACTTCACATTCTATCATATCTACCATAGTACTTCACATTCTATCATATCTACCATAGTAGTTCACTTTCTATCATATCTACCATAGTACTTCACATTCTATCATATCTACCATAGTACTTCACTTTATATCATATCTACCATAGTACTTTACATTCTATCATATCTACCATAGTACTTCACTGTCTATCATATCTACCATAGTACTTCACATTCTATCATATCTACCATAGTACTTCACATTCTATCATATCTACCATAGTACTTCACATTCTATCATATCTACCGCAGTACTTCACTGTCTATCATATCTACCATAGGACTTCACTGTCTATCATATCTACCATAGTACATCATTGTCTATTATATCTACGATAGTACTTCACTTTCTATCATATCTACCATAGTACATCACATTCTGTCATATCTACCATAGTACTTCACATTCTATCATATCTACCATAGTACTTCACTGTCTATCATATCTACCATAGTGCTTCACATTCTATTATATCTACCATAGTACTTCACTTTCTATCATATCTACCATAGTACTTCACATTCTATCACATCTACCATAGTACTTCACTTTATATCATATCTACCATAGTTCTTCACTGTCTATCATATCTACCATAGTACTTCACATTCTATCATATCTACCATAGTACTTCACATTCTATCATATCTACCATAGTACTTCACATTCTATCATATCTACCGCAGTACTTCACTGTCTATCATATCTACCATAGGACTTCACTGTCTATCATATCTACCATAGTACATCATTGTCTATTATATCTACGATAGTACTTCACTTTCTATCATATCTACCATAGTACATCACATTCTGTCATATCTACCATAGTACTTCACATTCTATCATATCTACCATAGTACTTCACTGTCTATCATATCTACCATAGTGCTTCACATTCTATTATATCTACCATAGTACTTCACTTTCTATCATATCTACCATAGTACTTCACATTCTATCACATCTACCATAGTACTTCACTTTATATCATATCTACCATAGTACTTCACTGTCTATCATATCTACCATAGTACTTCACATTCTATCATATCTACCATAGTACTTCACATTCTATCATATCTACCATAGTACTTCACATTCTATCACATCTACCATAGTACTTCACTTTATATCATATCTACCATAGTACTTCACTGTCTATCATATCTACCATAGTACTTCATTGTCTATCAAATCTACCATAGTACTTCACTTTCTATCATATCTACCATAGTACTTCACATTCTATCATATCTACCATAGTACTTCACATTCTATCATATCTACCATAGTACTTCACATTCTATAATATCTACCATAGTACTTCACTTTCTATCATATCTACCATAGTACTTCACATTCTATCATATCTACCATAGTACTTCACTTTATATTATATCTACCATAGTACTTTACATTCTATCATATCAACCATAGTACTTCACTGTCTATCATATCTACCATAGTACTTCACATTCTATCATATCTACCACAGTACTTCACTGTCTATCATATCTACCATAATACTTCACATTCTATCATATCTACCATAGTACTTCACTGTCTATCATATCTACCATAGTACTTCACTGTCTATCATATCTACCATAGTACTTCATTGTCTATCATATCTACCATAGTACTTCACTTTATATCATATCTACCATAGTACTTCACATTCTATTATATCTACCATAGTACATCACATTCTGTCATATCTACCATAGCACTTTACATTCTATCATATCTACCACAGTACTTCACTGTCTATCATATCTACCATAGTACTTCACTGTCTATCATATCTACCATAATACTTCACTTTCTATCATATCTACCACAGTACTTCACTTTCTATCATATCTACCACAGTACTTCACTGTCTATCATATCTACCATAGTACTTCACATTCTATCATATCTACCATAGTACTTCACATTCTATCATATCTACCATAGTACTTCACTTTCTATCATATCTACCATAGTACTTCACATTCTATCATATCTACCATAGTACTTCACTTTCTATCATATCTACCATAGTACTTCATTGTCTCTCATATCTACCATAGTACTTCATTGTCTATTATATCTACCATAGTACTTCACATTCTATTATACCTACCACAGTACTTCACTTACTATCATATCTACCATAGTACTTCACTTTCTATCATATCTACCATAGTACTTCACTTTCTACCATATCTACCATAGTACTTCACATTCTATCATATCTACCATAGTACTTCACATTCTATCATATCTACCATAGTACTTCACTTTCTATCATATCTACCATAGTACTTCATTTTCTATCATATCTACCATAGGACTTCACTGTCTATCATATCTACCATAGTACTTCACATTCTATCATATCTACCATAGTACTTCACTGTCTATCATATCTACCACAGTACTTCACTTTCTATCATATCTACCATAGTACTTCACATTCTATCATATCTACCATAGTACTTCACTGTCTATCATATCTACCACAGTACTTCACTTTCTATCATATTTACCATAGTACTTCACATTCTACCATATCTACCATAGTGCTTTACGTTCTATCATATCTACCATAGGACTTCACATTCTATCATATCTACCACAGTACTTCACTGTCTATCATATCTACCATAGTACTTCACTTTCTATCATATCTATCATAGTACTTCACTGTCTATCATATCTACCATAGGACTTGACTCTCTAACATATCTACCATAGTACTTTACTTTCTATTATATCTATCATAGTACTTCACATTTTATCATATCTACCATAGTACTTTACATTCTATCATATCTACCATAGTACTTCATTGTCTATTATATCTACCATAGTACTTCACATTCTATTATACCTACCACAGTACTTCACTTACTATCATATCTACCATAGTACTTCACTTTCTATCATATCTACCATAGTACTTCACTTTCTACCATATCTACCATAGTACTTCACATTCTATCATATCTACCATAGTACTTCACATTCTATCATATCTACCATAGTACTTCACTTTCTATCATATCTACCATAGTACTTCATTTTCTATCATATCTACCATAGGACTTCACTGTCTATCATATCTACCATAGTACTTCACATTCTATCATATCTACCATAGTACTTCACTGTCTATCATATCTACCACAGTACTTCACTTTCTATCATATCTACCATAGTACTTCACATTCTATCATATCTACCATAGTACTTCACTGTCTATCATATCTACCACAGTACTTCACTTTCTATCATATTTACCATAGTACTTCACATTCTACCATATCTACCATAGTGCTTTACGTTCTATCATATCTACCATAGGACTTCACATTCTATCATATCTACCACAGTACTTCACTGTCTATCATATCTACCATAGTACTTCACTTTCTATCATATCTATCATAGTACTTCACTGTCTATCATATCTACCATAGGACTTGACTCTCTAACATATCTACCATAGTACTTTACTTTCTATTATATCTATCATAGTACTTCACATTTTATCATATCTACCATAGTACTTTACATTCTATCATATCTACCATAGTACTTCACATTTTATCAAATCTACCATAGTACTTTATATTCTATCATATCTACCATAGTGCTTCACTTTCTATCATATCTACTCTCATTCTCCTCCTGTTGACGCCAACGCACTTAGGATGCCATCCAGTGCAGACAGGCCTCAGAAAGGCTTACGCGCCGGTTCGACCAGCACCGCCTTGCTTGTTTTCGTGTGGCCTCCAAACCCCACAGTGGTGCCTGGCTCAATGCCCTGCCCTCCTTCGCCACTGGCATGCAGCTAGACAACCATAGCCTGCGAATCGGCGTTTACCTGATGCTTGGCCTCCAGATCTGCGAGCCACACCAAAGTCGGTGCGGTTCCACCGTGGACTGTTTCGGGCTCCACCCGCTTTCCTGTCGCCACAGTGCCGGCCATATCCCACGCCATACTGCCCTCAACGAGCTCATTAAGCATGGCTTGGACGCTGCAGGATTCTCTTCCCAGTGCGAGCCAGTGTGGCTGGATCGTGGGGACGGCAAAAGGCCAGATGGCATGACCATCTTCCCGTTCCGCGATGGTAAACCCCTCGTCTGGGATGCCACTCTCTGCAGCCACAACCTGGTGCAGTCTGCGACTGACCCAGGTTCTGCTGCACGTTGGGCCGAGGGAGCCAAACTCCTCGAATACCGGTCGTTTTCCAACAGGTTTGCGGTCGTTCTCCTGGCAGTGGAAACTTCTGGTGTCCTCGGACCCAGGGCTACCTCCTTACTCACCACCATAGGCACTGAGCTGGCCAGCCGTAGGTGTGAGCCCCGCGAGTTGTCTATCATATCTACCATAGTACTTCACATTCTATCATATCTACCATAGTACTTCACATTCTATGATATCTACCATAGTACTTCACTTTCTATCATATCTACCACAGTACTTCACATTCTATCATATCTACCATAGTACTTCACATTCTATCATATCTACCATAGTACTTCACTTTCTATCATATCTACCATAGGACTTCACTTTCTATCATATCTACCATAGTACTTCACTTTCTATCATATCTACCATAGTACTTCACATTCTATCATATCTACCATAGTACTTCACTTTCTATCATATCTACCACAGTACTTCACTTTCTATCATATCTACCATAGGACTTCAGTTTCTATCATATCTACCATAGTACTTCACTGTCTATCATATCTACCATAGTACTTCACTTTCTATCATATCTACCATAGTACTTCACATTCTATCATATCTACCATAGTACTTTACTGTCTATCATATCTACCATAGTACTTCACTTTCTATCATATCTACCATAGTACTTCACTGTCTATCATATCTACCATAGTACTTCACTGTCTATCATATCTACCATAGTACTTCACTGTCTATCATATCTACCATAGTACTTCACATTCTATCATATCTACCATAGTACTTCACTGTCTATCATATCTACCATAGTACTTCACATTCTATCATATCTACCATAGTGCTTCACATTCTATTATATCTACCATAGTACTTCACTTTCTATCATATCTACCATAGTACTTCACATTCTATCACATCTACCATAGTACTTCACTTTATATCATATCTACCATAGTACTTCACTTTCTATCATATCTACCATTGTACTTCACTTTCTATCGTATCTACCATAGTACTTCACATTCTATCATATCTACCATAGTACTTCACATTCTATCATATCTACCATAGTACTTCACTTTATATCATATCTACCACAGTACTTCACATTTTATCCTATCTACCATAGTACTTCACATTCTATCATATCTACCATAGTACTTCATTGTCTATCATATCTACCATAGTACTTCACTGTCTATCATATCTACCATAGTACTTCACATTCTGTCATATCTACCATAGGACTTCACTGTCTATCATATCTACCATAGTACTTCACTGTCTATCATATCTACCATAGTACTTCACTGTCTATCATATCTACCACAGTACTTCACATTCTATCATATCTACCATAGTACTTCATTGTCTATCATATCTACCATAGTACTTCACTGTCTATCATATCTACCATAGTACTTCACATTCTATCATATCTACCATAGTACTTCACTGTCTATCATATCTACCATAGGACTTCACTGTCTATCATATCTACCATAGTACTTCACATTCTATCATATCTACCATAGTACTTCACTGTCTATCATATCTACCATAGTACTTCACATTCTATCATATCTACCATAGTACTTCACTGTCTATTATATCTACCATAGGACTTCACATTCTATCATATCTACCATAATACTTCACATTCTATCATATCTACCATAGTACTTCACATTCTATCATATCTACCATAGTACTTCACATTCTATCATATCTACCATAATACTTCACATTCTATCATATCTATTCCTCCTAAAATATGTTAAATTCTTATTTTAATTGCAATATATTGTTATTGTTTTTTAGTGAATTGAACCAATATAATAAAACTTTAGTGGAAAACAACTGCAAGATAACACATGACATGAAGGAAAAATATGAGGAATTAAAATGTGGTAAGATTCTTACATCATGTTCAGTAATTTTATTAGATGGCCGAGAAGTTGGTGTATTCTCACCACCCATATACTCAAAGTTTTAACCTTTGATGTTATTATTTTTGTATTATTTCATAAATGTTTGATAGAGGTTGATTGGCAGAATTGGTAGGGCGTCCGATATAAGATGTAATTATATTATTTGTTCTCGCTTTTTACATTCTGAGTTCAAATCCCGCCACTGTTAACTTAGCTTTTAATCCTTCTGGTGTCGATAAAATAAAGTACTAATAAAGAACTGGGGTCAATGGGAATACCACCCAGCCCCCACAGATTGCTGGCCTCATTCCTAAATTAGAAATCCTTATTTTATATAGTTTTCATTCTGCAAATAAAACTCACTTTACAACTATGTTGAAGAAGCATTAATTAGCTTCATTCAGCTTATATAGCTTTTTACAAATGTACCTTCACCAACACAGCAGCCTGTTTTGCCATAGAATACAGGAAATAATACTATCATCTCAAAATTTAGGTAGAAGGTGAAGTGGGGAAAAAATAAAATATTACATAGCAAATTTTGAATAAAATCTCTGACTTCTATTTTGACGGTGTCAATAAATAACAATTTGAGCTCATAGATCATAGTGAAAACAATTATTAGCATGTTGGAACTAATTACAATATCTAAGTTAGTAGTGTTGACAACTCTTCTGTATGAGTTAAATGTCTTGACTTCAAGAAGAATATAGAACAATTGAGGGATTTCTTATGGATTCATTACAATTAATATTGGTAAAATAAAGTCCCTAGCTATTATGATTTTAAAAGGATAAAAGCAATACCGAGAGACCTTAAACACTGCCATTTTAACCCTTTCCTTACCATATTTATCATGAAATACACAGTATTTGAATTAAATAATGAAGAATTTGAAGGGATTTACTGAAATCATTAATTGTTTCATTATTAGGGTGGTATTTGTAACCCAACCTAAAAGAAAAAGGTTTTTACATTAAATAATGTTGAAATGTTATAATTTAAATGAAAAAAACCCCTTTAAAATGAGGGAATCTGTTTCATACAACCTGAGGCAGTTTGGGCAGGCTGGTATCAAAAGAGTTAATAAAGATTAATATTGATCTAAGCCCAACATAAAACAACATAATTAATTATTTTTCTGAAATAAACTAAATAGACAAGAAAATGAAATGACACTGGTCATGAGAGTTAGAAAGTTGAGTAGAAATACTATCTAATATAGACTAATACTAAGTTGAATCTAGTAGGGAAGGCTGTCTCTTCAGAGAGTTTCTGAGGGCTCTACCAAGGAACACATGCAATCAAGGCTGGTGATACCATTAAAGCTAACTAACCAGGTTGCAGACTTTAGAGGGGCACATCACTGACCCTTAAAAGGATGACTGTTTAAATTAAATATATCAATAAAATATAACACAAGAAAGTGGTGTGTCTAGGAAGTAGTTACATAGTTTAAGACTTCCACCCCTTAAGATAATAATAAAAAAATAGATACAAACCTTTAGCTTGTTGTTTGACATCACTTTGAATCTGAATGAAATTGTATTGTGGTTCTAAGCATTGTTTTAATTGTTGTAATTTTAATATAATATTCATGCTGAGAGAGGCAAATTGGCAAAATTGTTAGTATGTCAGACAAAATGCTTTGTGACATTTTTTCTGACCCTTAACATTTTGAGTTCAAATCTTGCCTTTCAGAGTCAATAAAATATTGTACTAGTATTGGTTCAATTAACTTTGATGGTTGTGTGCCTAAATTAGAAATCAATATAATATTCCTGTTATTTTTTGTACTTTTGAGTTAGCTTTAAACTCGTTTATATTTCTAGTTTAAATAACTTCCTTTCATGTACAACATCAATTCTCTCAGGAATGGTGGATATATCACATTTCAACAATTTCTGCATATAAATTAGTTCTGGTTATATACCTATGTAAGTAACTATTATTGTAATTATTTCTACAGATACATGATCTGTTTCATAATTATAATTATGGTATTTTTATATTCTTTTTACAATAAATACAGATACATTGTGCAATGAAAGAATGTGCGAGTCTGTATCTGTATTTGGAAGTGACAGAAAGGAGGTCTGCGGGTGAGTATGTTATGGATATTTTAATTATAAGTTGATTTTCAAAGATATATATAGATCGATTGGTTATTGATTAGGCGAAACCCGCTGATGGAAGCCACATGTGGCAATTGTGCATAATAAATGCAGACAGTGGATGCTGTGCACTCTATTGCTGCATTAAGTGTGGCTGAAACTTGAGTACGGGTGAAGAGTAAAGATTGAAGGTACCTATTTACGTGTGTTGTATTGAAGCGAATAACTATGTGGCTACTCTGGGAGTTTACTTAACATACCTATTGAGTACGCTGAGATGCAACCGGTACTAGCAGCGAAACCCATGCTAGTTCTGTCAACTTATTATATATATATATATATATATATATATAGTTGATAAATGAAACAAAAATAAACTACAGGGATGCAAAAATACCGAGTGATACTAGGTTGACGGTATATGAAAGTAGTGTGTGATAGGAAAGAAAGGAAGTGTTTAAGGTGAGTATGGAGGTGGTGGAGGAAGGATTTTATGTGAGGCATAGTGGATGAGAAGGAATGAGGAGTGTCTGTAGGGAGAGAAAGAGTTGTTGGAAGAGAAGGAAAGAAATGGAGCAAAATTTGAATGACAGGTGGGTTGCGTAAGGTAAGTGTAGAAAAATAGTTGATAAATGAAGTAAATCAAACACAGGGATGCAAAAATGCAGAGCATATATAAATATATATAAATATATATATATATATATTTCATCACTACGAAAGGCTACTAAATGAGGAGAATAAATGGGAGAAAGACAGTCTCCCCCACATCGACCCAATAGAGGGACCAGCAGTGCTAGTTGAAGGTAGTATAATAAGTAAGGCAATCAAAGACATGAAGACGGGTAAGGCGGCTGGGTCTTCGGAAATACTTGCTGAAATGCTGAAAGCATCTGGAACGGTGGGACACACTATTGTCACCCGAATAGTAAACCAGGTCATACAGAATGGGGTCATTCCGAAGGACTGGCGTGGCAGCATCATCATTAACTGCTACAAGGGTAAAGGAGATGCCCTAGATAGGGGTAACTATAGAGGCATTAAATTAATTGACCAGGTCATGAAGGTCACAGAAAAAGTAATAGCGCAATTAATCAGAGAGCGAATTGATCTATATAATATGCATTCGGGTTTGTGTCAGGTAAAAGTACCACGGACGCTCTTTTCATTGTACGACAACTACAAGAGAAGTACCTAGCTAAAAGTAAACCCCTATACTTAGCTTTTGTTGACTTGGAGAAAGCCTTTGACAGAATCCCCCACTCCATTATCTGGTGGGCTCTTAGAAAACTAGGTGTTGACGAATGGCTTGTGAGAGCTATACAAGCCATGTATAAAGAAACAGTCAGCAAGGTTAGAATTAACAAAGAATATAGTGAAAAGTTTAGCGTAAAGGTTGGTGTTCATCAGGGCTCTGTCCTTAGCCCCCTCCTATTTATTATTGCCCTTCAGGCTATAACAGAGGAGTTCAAGACCGGCTGCTCATGGGAACTCCTATATGCAGATGATCTAACGCTCATAGCTGAATCAATGGCCGAACTAGAGAAGAAATTCCAAATATGGAAGCATGGCCTAGAATCAAAAGGCCTTAAAATTAACCTGTCTAGCGTATTTATTTACTGTTTCTTCATAGATGTCTTTTATTCTTATAGCCTGGTCTAATTGATTTTTTGTGTGGTTAATTATGCTGATTGGGAGTAGAGATGATGTATATATATTATCAACTAATTCTCTGGACATGCTTTACTCTATAGTATTTCGCTCTGATTAATTTATTAATTCTCCATTGAGCCACATCGTGAAAAGTTGCCAAAACACATATATACCTGTGACTTTGTTTAATTGGTGTATGTGTAAATATTTATACATATACATATATATATAAATATATATATATATACTATAGAGTAAAGCATGTCCAATATATATATATATATATGTATCATCATCTTCATTTAATGTCCATTTTCCACGATATATAAATATATATATATAAAAATATATATATATATGTATTGTATCATCATCATCATCACCACCGTTTTACATCCATTCTTCCATGCTAGCATGGGTTAGACGGGTTGTCCTGTTGTGGGCAGTGTCCAGTCGACTGACCATGTCTTGCTCATATGGGAACTGATTCTGGCTTGATTTCTACAGTAGGATGCCCTTTCTAACACCAACCTCATTTACAGTGAGTGCTGGGTGCTTCTTTTCCGTGGCGCCTACACGTCCACTTTACAGTGTGGGCTGGATGCTTTTTTGCCATGGCACCTCCACGGCCACTTTGCAGTGGGGGGTGTGGCGGCATATTGTCTATATGCTTCATCTTCGTCTTGTACCTGTGGGAGGGGGGGGGGGGTCGGGTCTTCTGTATTACTGTGTGATGCCAGAGGTCACGGTCGTGTGTCATCGCCTTTGAGAGGTGTAATTGGGTAAGGTCGGCTTTTATCACCTCATCCCAGGTCTTCTTGGGCCTCCCCACTCCGTGGTTTCCATCGACTTCTAGTGCTCTGCACCTTTTTATGCAGCTGTCATCTTTCATACGCATCACATGTCCATACCAATGCAACCTCATCTCCTGCACACAGTATTTGATTCCTCTTATGCTCAGTCTCTCTCTCAATTCATTTATGCTTTGCCGTTCGCGTATATTACTATTACACATCCATCGGAGCATGCAGGCGTCGTTTCTCTCTAATCTACGTAAGTCTTCCACAGACAGTGCCCAAGTCTCACTACCATGTAACATTGTCGTTTGTATACACGCATCATACAGTCTGCTTTCATTTTGAGGGAAAAGCCTTTTGCAACTAGCAGTGGCAGTAGCTCCCTGAACTTCTTCCATCCCATTCTTATACTAGTTATTGTACTTTCCGAATACCCACCTCCGCTGCTAATTCGGTCACCTAGGTAGCAGAAGCTGTCTACTGTTTCTACAGAGCCCTCCCAGAGTTTGGTAGTACTTGTTTCCTGTGGCTGTTTGCTGCTTGCTGTCCCAGCACAACTGCTACACGTGAAGCCTACATTCTTAGTTAAGCTTCCTGAGATCCCGCTACATCTCTTGTGCATTTGGGGCAGCAAATGGAGTTCCTACCTACACCTTTCCTACATACTGAGCAAGGCCATTTCCCTGAGGGGATCTGGGTTCTGTTTTCTCATCTACTTACAAGGACCTTAGTCTTTGTCAGGTTCACTTTGAGACCCTTTCTTTTTAGTCCCTGCTTCCAAGTTTGGAATTTCTTCTCTAGTTCTACCATAGATTCAGCTATAAGTGCGAGGTCATCTGCATACAGGAGTTCCCATGGGCATCCGGTCTTAAACTCGTCTGTTATTGTCTGCAGGACTATGATGAACAGGAGAGGGCTAAGAACAGAGCCCTGGTGGACACCGACCTGTACGCTAAATTCCTCGCAACAGTCATTGCTAATCCTAACTTTGCTGACTGCTCCACTATACATGGCTTGTACAGCTTTCACAAGCCATTCATCTACTCCTAGTTTTCCAAGAACCCACCAGATTATAGCATGGAGAACTCTGTCAAAGGCTTTCTTGAGATCGACGAATGCCAGGTAGAGTGGCTTACTTTTAGCTAGGTACTTTTCCTGTAACTGCCTCACAAGGAAGAGGGCATATCTTATGTTAACAATTTTTCATCTTGATGTAATAGTCACTTATATGACTGAATTATTGTCGGCTTTTTGCTTACATTAATTTCTCTATTTTCATTTATATATTTAAACTCGGAGCTTTCCTTGAGTGCTTACTAATATTTGTGACTAATCCCAGTTTAAAAAAAAAAAAGCTGCGATAATATTGCTTTATGCTGAACTCCATATTTTTTGTTGAGTTTTTTTTTAATGTTTTGACTGCTGTTTCTTGTAAACAGATTTTCTTTCATCCAGGCATCACTAGCCTGGGTCCACATGTGTTTTGTTATTTCAATTCAACACGCTGTTCACTTGCCTGCTATTAAATTCCCCTCTGGCATCTTAGCAGTGTGATTTAGTTAACATGTTGAGCACAGCTGATGAACGACCCCAACCGTGACTAACCTCACTGAAAAGTTTCGTGAAATAGTCTTTTAAGACTATATAGTGCATTTGCAGATTTCCCCAAATTGACGTTTAAGTATTTTTTCTTGATTTTATTTTGAGTTAAGATTGTATTGGTTTTTTTCCCCAGCTTACACAAAGTCTGACGATAACATTTTTCTTCTTGACTTGTTTTTAATTAAGATTGAATTATTTATCCCAAATCTTACGTTAAACATTTTTCATCTTGAGACTATAGTCACTTATATGTCTGAATTATTGTCAGCTTTGTGCTTACATTAATTTCTCTATTTTCATTTATATATATAAATATATATATGTGTATATATATATATATATATATATATATATATATCATCATCATCATCACTGTATATGTCCATTCTTCCACGCTAGCATGGGTTAGATGGTTTGTCTTGTTGTGGGCAATGCCAGGTCGGGTGAACTTCTCTTGCTTATACGGGAACTTTTATCACATCATCCCAGGTCTTCTTGGATCTCCAAGGCTTCCATCGACTTTTAGTGCTCTCCACCTTTTTATGCAGCTGTCATCCTTCATACGCATCAATATGTCCATACCAACGCAACCTCCTCTCCTGCACACAGCATTTGATTTCTCTTATGCTCAGTCTCTCTCTTAATCATTTATGTTTTGCCATTTGCATATATTACTATTACACATCGAAATATGTATATGTATATGTATATATAAATATATATATATATTTGTGTGTCAGTGTGTGTGTGTATATATATATAAATATATATGAAATGAATTGGTAGGAGTGTGTAAGAGATGGTCATAAAGTTGTAGGAATCTACTGCTCTCTTGCTTTGTTTTATCTATCTATAAGCATGAAACTAACAGAAATGGTTTTTGAATCCTTTCTACTTTGTAGGATGATTTTATGTTATTTGATGTTCCTATTGCCTTTCACTGTGAATTAATAGTAAGAATGTTAATTAACTCCAATAATGATACAAATATTCAATAGGTTGGACAATTAAACTATCAAAATAGTCCCATGCTATCATGCTCACTATAATAAATGTAATGACATTTATCAGAACCCAATGTATCAATATGTTTCAAGTAGTAATTAAATAAGTGATAAAAGACTTATACTTTTATATTGCTTTGCATTATTCATCAATGGCTTGACAGAATTGTTAGAGCAATGTTTTATGGCATTTAATTATGGCTTTTTACATTCAAAGTTCAAATCTTGCTGAGGTCTTATTTACTTTTCTTTCTTCCAGGGTCGATACAATAAAGTAGCAGTCAAATATTTGGGTTGATATAATTGTCTCCTCAAATCACTGACTTTATGCCTAAATTAGAAGCAATTATTCTTAATCTATTCCCTCAAGTCCCCAACATGTAGTGTACTGTTTATTTTCTCCATGTCTTCTTGCTATGTTCATATTTACAATAAATTTCAATAATACAAAAGTAATTGTATAAGTAGATATATAAGTACATTAAAAGCTGGTCAGAAATATATTATTATTCAATATTTTCAATAATTAATTAGTTTTTATTATGAAAAAATTGGTTTTTACTGTTGCAGCTATATATCGGAGCATATCAACTGCCTCAAAACTGCTAACTGTGTAAATCAAGAGGTCCATGATAGATACAGTTTTTTTGAATGTGGTAAGTCTTTCTCTTTTTAAATATTGTAATTTGATTAAAAATTAATTGCACTAATAAGGAAATCAGCCAAAGCTAAACTAGCTACTTCTAAATTTGCAACTATTTAATGATTATGGTCAATGATACAGAATAAGAAGAGCTCAGCAAGTCAAGATAGTAACATATGTTCCTGGTTGAAACTAGTTTATTTCAGTCACATTACTATGTCATTAGAAAATATCTAATTTATATTTCCCCTAAAATGATGGGATCTAATCAAAAGATTGAATATGAGCTGGGATATTTATAATCTTAGTTAAATAAAAGATCATTATTAAACATTACAGTAATGTACTGGGTAATTGCTGGCCTTGTGCCAAAAGTAGAAACAATTATTAAACATTACAATAGCTAAACAATATTGACTCTTTAGCTTAGGATCAAGAAATTAAAAGTGAGAGGAAATAAGATGATAAAACATGACTTTCTCATGGATGAAGTGGATTCAACAGAAAATGGAATCTGGATCATGACTATAGCCCGTGAAATTGCTCCACAAGTTAAACCTTACAATTACTATAGATTTCTTATAGAGGACACATACATTCTTAACATAGCTAGGACCCTATGACTGTTCCATCCCTTCAGAGACAGAAATAGGCTCAAGTGAAACCGAGAATGGAGTACTACTCCCACATCTGGGATGGTGCTGTTGCTACACATACAGATATGCTAGAGCACATCCAGAGAAAAGCTACACAGCTAGATAGTATAAAGTTCCTCACAAACTTTCTCTATTCTCTGGCACTCAGATGTCGCTGCAATGGTCTATTCTCCTTAGAACTTGCTGGTTTCAAGCCACTTTCTCTCAGACAGTTCTAACTTACACATCTCTTCTCTTCCCATCACCCATGTTATCTTCAACTCCGTAGATACCACACTAATTATTACACCAAGTCCTTCCTACCCAGAATGTCGATCATCTGGAACTTCCTCCCTGTTCATGTCTTTACCAAAGTATTAAAACTGTAACAGTTTAAGTAGAACATTAAATGCATCAATCTCTCTGGTCTTCAGAGGTCAATGAAGACCATGGGAACTGTCTCTCCCCTTCATATCTGGTCTCTGAGGGTCAGTGAAGACTATGGGAACTGTCTTTCCCCTTCATATCTGGTCTCTGAGGGTCAGTGAAGCCCATGGGAACTGTCTCTCCCCTTCATATCTGGTCTCTGAGGGTCAGTGAAGACTATGGAAACTGTCTCTCCCCTTCATATCTGGTCTCTGAGGGTCAGTGAAGACTATGGAAACTGTCTCTCCCCTTCATATCTGGTCTCTGAGGGCTAGTGAAGACTATGGGAACTGTCTCTCCCCTTCATATCTGGTCTCTGAGGGCTAGTGAAGACTATGGGAACTGTCTCTCCCCTTCATATCTGGTCTCTGAGGGTCAGTGAAGACTATGGAAACTGTCTCTCCCCTTCATATCTGGTCTCTGAGGGCTAGTGAAGCCCATGGGAACTGTCTCTCCCCTTCATATCTGGTCTCTGAGGGCTAGTGAAGCCCATGGGAACTGTCTCTCCCCTTCATATCTGGTCTCTGAGGGCTAGTGAAGCCCATGGGAACTGTCTCTCCCCTTCATATCTGGTCTCTGAGGGTCAGTGAAGACTATGGAAACTGTCTCTCCCCTTCATATCTGGTCTCTGAGGGTCAGTGAAGACTATGGAAACTGTCTCTCCCCTTCATATCTGGTCTCTGAGGGCTAGTGAAGACTATGGGAACTGTCTCTCCCCTTCATATCTGGTCTTTGAGGGTCAGTGAAGACTATGGGAACTGTCTCTCCCCTTCATATCTGGTCTCTGAGGGTCAGTGAAGACTATGGAAACTGTCTCTCCCCTTCATATCTGGTCTCTGAGGGCTAGTGAAGACTATGGGAACTGTCTCTCCCCTTCATATCTGGTCTTTGAGGGTCAGTGAAGACCATGGGAACTGTCTCTCCCCTTCATATCTGGTCTCTGAGGGTCAGTGAAGACTATGGGAACTGTCTCTCCCCTTCATATCTGGTCTCTGAGGGTCAGTGAAGACTATAGGAACTCTCTCCCCTTCATATCTGGTCTCTGAGAGCTAGTGAAGACTATGGCCATTGATCTCTTTATATAGACCTGCCAATTAAAATAAATGAATAATTTCAGTAATTGAACAGTTGAAATATGTGAAATATGTTAAAATTAGTCTTAATTATTTTGTTGTTATTTACCTTTTCTCACTCCTCTCAATTTGTATTTGTAGGTAGCAGCTGTGATGGTGTTGCAGCAAAAACTTGTACGGATAATTTAAAAGAGACAGTAAACAGCACCAGGCAAGAACAATGCAGGTAAATTTATAAAACTATCTTTGAAAATTATCATATACAAGCTTAAAAGAATGTGACAAGTGCACCCAATTCCACAGTAGCAGCACTATTCGATCCTTACACCTCCAAATTAAAGAGCACATCAACACCAACTCCTATTTCTTCCACAAACATCAAATGCTGAGACAGAGACAGTAAAATAATCACCACCATCTTGGCTACTGAGCGCAGTACTGAGAATCAATGAAGGCACACCTGATTAAGAAACTAAAGTCTCCCATTAATAATAGAATGGAAAGAAATGTGGCACAATGTCTTAGCTAACTTGTCCAACCTAAATATACCATCATGCCAGCATCCCAGTTGTCCATTCTAATAAACATTCCTTTCCTAGCCTAATTTGGCCTGACAAATGCTAGCAGCAGATAAATTCCTTATTGGCTTTGAGTGGTTAGCTAGCAGACAAAGAATGCTTCAGACCAACAATGCTTACACACCTTTACACTTTTATGTCTGAAACATGTGTTCTTCACTACACATACACACTTACACACATACACACATGAATATATATACATACTCACATACTCACACATGTTGCTACACACAAACAGAGCGGTTGCTGGTCCAGCAAAAATTAAGTATTAGTATTGGTGCTCTGAAATAGCGATGTACACCAGAATTTATGTACAGTATATTTGGCAGTATTCTGTATCTTTAATTAAAAATATTTTGAAGACCATTCCCTATGAGTTTTAAAGAGCACCAATACTAATACCTAATTTTTGCTTGACCGACAACTGCTCTGTTTAATCAGCTCTTAAATATTACTGGAATTCTATAAGAATCCAGCTTCTATAATTCTCTACAGAAGCAAAGGAGTGATGGGTCTTGATAAACGCTAACAAGCAAGAAACAGGACTGTCGATCACTCTCGTTTGCTTTTGTCGAGAATAAGTAATTGACATAGTCACTACTTTAAAACTCATAGCAAATGGTCTTCAAAATGTTTTTAATTAAACATACAGTATATTCCCAAATATAATATATATACATTCATGTATACATTGTTATTTCAGAGCACCAATACTAATATATATATATGTGTGTGTTTGTAAACATACACAGAGTTTTAACACCTGGTGGAGGTAGAGAGAGGTACTCACAAGACATAATGTGTCTAGAGCATTTTATACGTGGTGGAGTATATCACTTTCCAGATCTGAAGACAACTGATTTCTTCCAGAGAATGAGAGAGCAAGACAATTAATAAAGAAATATAAAGCCAGAATCGATCTCAGGACACCATTTATCAATCTCAAAAGATGAAAGTCAAAATTGATCTTAATGGCATTTGTTATGAGAGCATTGATATCTGAAACAAATACTGCAAAACATTCTATTCAACATCCTAATGATTCTGCCAATTGATAAAATAATAAAATATGTATCAGTCAAATGATGGGAAATAGCAGAATCTAATTTCTATTCATTCATTTCTTTGACTGCATTTCTTATTGAAGAGTAAAAATTTAGATTCTTTTAAATGCAAGGATATGAGGAAAATATTGTGAGTTATATCAACCACAACATGTCCCGTCCTGCTGGCGCCAGCTAGGTATACCAGCATTTTATCTTTTCAGGAAGCCCCCCTCCACTCCTGTGCAAAGACCCCACACGCCCTCTCAAGTCACATTGTCATTGTCAGTACGTATCAGGGGGCGGGGAGCTATTGGTGACTAATTTCTGATGCATGAAAAATACCACCACAACCAGTGGAATGCTCAATGACCATAATCACTCGATTCCGTGGTAAAAGTTACAACTGTGGTGTTGGACCATTAGTTTTGCCACAATCCTGCTATTGTCGCACTGGTTGTGAGGGCTTTCTAAAAGGTCTGATGCAGGGCTACCACCAGGTACTATCTGGCTGGGCCTTCTAGTTTAATGTAGTGGCAACTAACGTAGCAAGGAAGACAGTGGTGATTTCAGCTGAATGCATCAACATGCTGCTTCATGCTCCCTGTTGTTACCAGTATGACCCTCACTGACCTATATTTCCCCCTCCAGTAAACATGCCCATCTCTTCTTTCTATGTAAGTCTGGATGAAATGCTAGTGGCAAGTGTGTGGTTTTCAATAACAGATACGTTCCTTCACTATCTTCCGACTACAAAGCTAAGGAGGGAAAGCTATTGTGGTGACTCACTGCTCTTGAGACTGAGCTGATCAAATGGCTCTCGCATGAGTCCTCATCTGCTGAAGGTGAGACTGGCGTTCCTCTTCAGAGTGACCTGCTCCACTGGCTCTCGCATGAGTCCTCATCTGCTGAAGGTGAGACTGGCGTTCCTCTTCAGAGTGACCTGCTCCACTGGCTCTTGCAGGAGTCCTCATCTGCTGAAGGTGAGACTGGCGTTCCTCTTCAGAGTGACCTGCTCCACTGGCTCTTGCAGGAGTCCTCATCTGCTGAAGGTGAGACTGGCGTTCCTCTTCAGAGTGACCTGCTCCACTGGCTCTTGCAGGAGTCCTCATCTGCTGAAGGCGTCGTTCGTGATCATATTCAGACTCTGCTGCTCTAGTAACATTTTTTTCTTCTGGAAAATCGGATCTAGCGGACAGGCCGGACTTTTTTGGTGGCATATCGGCAGTAACAATGATTGTTCGAACAGGGTCATGTTTGCTCTTTATATAGGTGTTATTCAGGGGAGGGTGATGCATAGAAATCGAATAACCAATCAAGTTATGAGGGGTCAATCATGACTGATAGTGATTGGCTTCAGTTAAAATGTGTTTGCATGCGCGTGTGACAAAAGGTCAAAGGGGGCATTGTGTTGTTTAGTGAGATTGGTGGTGCTAAACTGTATGCCAGCTACATGGGAAGATGAGAAAGGCCAGCTCTATCGATTTCATTCAATAAATCCACCATTGGTGTGTTCTACGGCATCCATATATATATATATATATATATAGCTGACGTACCTAGCTTCGCTTGGATAAACAGGCGATAAGCCGTCTGTGGTTTCATACAGGCGAACTAAATGTAAACAAATCGCTGCGTAGTTAACAAAATAAATACAATGTTTATATTTTATTTTTGTAGTTCTGTTTTCCGGTGTATTTTGTGTTTTTGTATGCAAAATATTTGTACACGAATATATAATTATATATATATAATTAATTAAAAGTTGGTTACAAGCGAAGTCAATGCAGACAGCCAGACATACAGACAGATATTATAAGTGCGCGACAGATATTATAAGCGTGCTATGTATCTATCTAAAATGACAGAGTAAAAGAGAGAGAGTAATGTCATATATATATTATATATAATAAAGTACCAGTAATGTACTCCTCATTTTACATACGGCCGTAGGCTTTATTAATCTAGATAGAGATTGACAATATACACAGAAATTTAATCCATGATACATTAAGAAAAAAGACGATATTATATATAAACTGCAAAATATATGAATGGTTATTGAAGCGATCGCTAACCGGAAATGTTGATATTTGAAAATTTTAAAGAAGTGAATCTTTAAATAAACAATAAAATATCTTTAATCAAGAACGATATTTAGTAGACAAAAATACCCTCACTGTCTCCCTTGGAAAACGTAACATCTATGGTGCAAATTTGGTGCCGTCTGGTCCAGCCGTTTGGCCAAAAGTTTGTTACATACGGCCGTCAGCTTTACTAATATAGATTTCTACACATCATTGTATTTTGTTAATTATTATGTCATTATTTTCTCTTTCTAGCTATTATAAACAAATACGTAGCTGTCATGAGGATAACAGATGTAATACAGATGACGAATATTATGAATTTCTAGAGTGTGGTAAGCAATTGATTTCTTCTTATGCAACTGTAGCCTATCTCTACTGTCCAGTGTACATCTGTAGCCTATCTCTACTGTCTAGTGTACATCTGTAGCCTCTCTCTACTGTCCAGTGTACATCTGTAGCCTGTCTCTACTGTCTAGTGTACATATGTAGCCTCTCTCTACTGTCCAGTGTACATCTGTAGCCTGTCTCTACTGTCTAGTGTACATCTGTAGCCTCTCTCTACTGTCTAGTGTACATATGTAGCCTCTCTCTACTGTCCAGTGTACATCTGTAGCCTTCTAGTGTACATTTGTAGCCTATCTCTACTGTCCAGTGTACATCTGTAGCCTGTCTCTACTGTCTAGTGTACATCTGTAGCCTCTCTCTACTGTCCAGTGTACATCTGTAGCCTATCTCTACTGTCCAGTGTACATCTGTAGCCTCTCTCTACTGTCCAGTGTACATCTGTAGCCTATCTCTACTGTCTAGTGTACATCTGTAGCCTCTTTCTACTGTCCAGTGTACATCTGTAGCCTATCTCTACTGTCTAGTGTACATCTGTAGCCTATCTTTACTGTCCAGTGTACATCTGTAGCCTATCTCTACTGTCTAGTGTACATCTGTAGCCTATCTTTACTGTCCAGTGTACATCTGTAGCCTATCTCTACTGTCCAGTGTACATCTGTAGCCTATCTCTACTGTCTAGTGTACATCTGTAGCCTCTCTCTACTGTCCAGTGTACATCTGTAGCCTTCCAGTGTACATCTGTAGCCTATCTCTACTGTCCAGTGTACATCTGTAGCCTATCTTTACTGTCCAGTGTACATCTGTAGCCTATCTCTACTGTCCAGTGTACATCTGTAGCCTATCTCTACTGTCCAGTGTACATCTGTAGCCTATCTTTACTGTCCAGTGTACATCTGTAGCCTATCTCTACTGTCCAGTGTACATCTGTAGCCTCTCTCTACTGTCCAGTGTACATCTGTAGCCTATCTCTACTGTCTAGTGTACATCTGTAGCCTCTCTTTACTGTCCAGTGTACATCTGTAGCCTCTCTCTACTGTCCAGTGTACATCTGTAGCCTATCTTTACTGTCCAGTGTACATCTGTAGCCTCTCTCTACTGTACAGTGTACATCTGTAGCCTATCTTTACTGTCCAGTGTACATCTGTAGCCTATCTCTACTGTCCAGTGTACATCTGTAGCCTCTCTCTACTGTCCAGTGTACATCTGTAGCCTATCTCTACTGTCTAGTGGACATCTGTAGCCTATTTCTACTGTCCAGTGTACATCTGTAGCCTCTCTCTACTGTCCAGTGTACATCTGTAGCCTCTCTCTACTGTCCAGTGTACATCTGTAGCCTATCTCTACTGTCCAGTGTACATCTGTATCATCTCTCTACTGTCCAGTGTACATCTGTAGCCTATCTCTACTGTCTAGTGTACATCTGTAGCATCTCTCTACTGTCCAGTGTACATCTGTAGCCTATCTCTACTGTCCAGTGTACATCTGTAGCCTCTCTCTATTGTCCAGTGTACATCTGTAGCCTCTCTCTACTGTCCAGTGTACATCTGTAGCTTCTCTCTACTGTCCAGTGTACATCTGTAGCCTGTCTCTACTGTCCAGTGTACATCTGTAGCTTCTCTCTACTGTCCAGTGTACATCTGTAGCCTATCTCTACTGTACAGTGTACATCTGTAGCCTATCTCTACTGTCCAGTGTACATCTGTAGCCTATCTTTACTGTCCAGTGTACATCTGTAGCTTCTCTCTACTGTCCAGTGTACATCTGTAGCCTATGTATACTGTCCAGTGTACATCTGTAGCCTGTCTCTACTGTCCAGTGTACATCTGTAGCCTGTCTCTACTGTCCAGTGTACATCTGTAGCCTCTCTCTACTGTCCAGTGTACATCTGTAGCCTCTCTCTACTGTCCAGTGTACATCTGTAGCCTATCTCTACTGTCCAGTGTACATCTGTAGCCTATCCATACTGTCCAGTGTACATCTGTAGCCTCTCTCTACTGCCAAATGTACATCTGTAGCCTATCTCTACTGTCTAGTGTACATCTGTAGCCTATCTTTACTGTCCAATGTACATCTGTACCCTATCTCTACTGTCTAGTGTACATCTGTAGCCTATCTTTACTGTCCAGTGTACATCTGTAGCCTCTCTCTACTGTCCAGTGTACATCTGTAGCCTTCCAGTGTACATTTGTAGCCTATCTCTACTGTCCAGTGTACATCTGTAGCCTATCTTTACTGTCCAGTGTACATCTGTAGCCTATCTCTACTGTCCAGTGTACATCTGTAGCCTATCTCTACTGTCTAGTGTACATCTGTAGCCTATCTTTACTGTCCAGTGTACATCTGTAGCCTATCTCTACTGTCCAGTGTACATCTGTAGCCTATCTCTACTGTCCAGTGTACATCTGTAGCCTCTCTTTACTGTCCAGTGTACATCTGTAGCCTCTCTCTACTGTACAGTGTACATCTGTATCCTTCCAGTGTACATCTGTAGCCTATCTCTACTGTCCAGTGTACATCTGTAGCCTATCTTTACTGTCCAGTGTACATCTGTAGCCTATCTCTACTGTCTAGTGTACATCTGTAGCCTATCTTTACTGTCCAGTGTACATTTGTAGCCTCTCTTTACTGTCCAGTGTACATCTGTAGCCTCTCTCTACTGTACAGTGTACATCTGTAGCCTATCTTTACTGTCCAGTGTACATCTGTAGCCTCTCTCTACTGTCCAGTGTACATCTGTAGCCTATCTCTACTGTCTAGTGTACATCTGTAGCCCATCTCTACTGTCTAGTGTACATCTGTAGCCTATCTCTACTGTCCAGTGTACATCTGTAGCCTCTCTCTACTGTCCAGTGTACATCTGTAGCCTCTCTCTACTGTCCAGTGTACATCTGAACCAATCTCTATTGTCCAGTGTACATCTGTAGCCTCTCTCTACTGTCCAGTGTACATCTGTAGCCTATCTCTACTGTCAAGTGTTCATCTGTAGCTTCTCTCTACTGTCCAGTGTACATCTGTAGCCTCTCTCTACTGTCCAGTGTACATCTGTAGCCTCGCTCTACTGTCCAGTGTACATCTGTAGCCTCTCTCTACTGTACAGTGTACATCTGTAGCCTATCTTTACTGTCCAGTGTACATCTGTAGCCTCTCTCTACTGTCCAGTGTACATCTGTAGCCTATCTCTACTGTCTAGTGTACATCTGTAGCCATTTTTCTACTGTCCAGTGTACATCTGTAGCCTCTCTCTACTGTCCAGTGTACATCTGTAGCCTCTCTCTACTGTCCAGTGTACATCTGAACCAATCTCTATTGTCCAGTGTACATCTGAACCAATCTCTATTGTCCAGTGTACATCTGTAGCCTCTCTCTACTGTCCAGTGTACATCTGTAGCCTATCTCTACTGTCAAGTGTTCATCTGTAGCTTCTCTCTACTGTCCAGTGTACATCTGTAGCCTCTCTCTACTGTCCAGTGTACATCTGTAGCCTCGCTCTACTGTCCAGTGTACATCTGTAGCCTCTCTCTACTGTACAGTGTACATCTGTAGCCTATCTTTACTGTCCAGTGTACATCTGTAGCCTCTCTCTACTGTCCAGTGTACATCTGTAGCCTATCTCTACTGTCTAGTGTACATCTGTAGCCATTTTTCTACTGTCCAGTGTACATCTGTAGCCTCTCTCTACTGTCCAGTGTACATCTGTAGCCTCTCTCTACTGTCCAGTGTACATCTGAACCAATCTCTATTGTCCAGTGTACATCTGTAGCCTCTCTCTACTGTCCAGTGTACATCTGTAGCCTCTCTCTACTGTCCAGTGTACATCTGTAGCCTATCTCTACTGTCTAGTGTACATCTGTAGCCTCTCTCTACTGTCCAGTGTACATCTGTAGCCTTCCAGTGTACATTTGTAGCCTATCTCTACTGTCCAGTGTACATCTGTAGCCTAACTTTACTGTCCAGTGTACATCTGTAGCCTAACTCTACTGTCTAGTGTACATCTGTAGCCTATCTTTACTGTCCAGTGTACATCTGTAGCCTATCTCTACTGGCCAGTGTACATCGGTAGCCTATCTCTACTGTCTAGTGTACATATGTAGCCTATCTTTACTGTCCAGTGTACATCTGTAGCCTATCTCTACTGTCTAGTGTACATCTGTAGCCTATCTTTACTGTCCTGTGTACATCTGTAGCCTATCTCTACTGTCCAGTGTACATCTGTAGCCTATCTCTACTGTCTAGTGTACATCTGTAGCCTCTCTCTACTGTCCAGTGTACATCTGTAGCCTTCCAGTGTACATTTGTAGCCTCTCTCTACTGTCCAGTGTACATCTGTAGCCTATTTCTACTGTCCAGTGTACATCTGTAGCCTCTCTCTACTGTCCAGTGTACATCTGAACCAATCTCTATTGTCCAGTGTACATCTGTAGCCTCACTCTACTGTCCAGTGTACATCTGTAGCATCTCTCTACTGTCCAGTGTACATCTGTAGCCTATCTCTACTGTCCACTGTACATCTGTAGCATCTCTCTACTGTCCAGTGTACATCTGTAGCCTATCTCTACTGTCCAGTGTACATCTGTAGCCTCTCTCTATTGTCCAGTGTACATCTGTAGCCTCTCTCTACTGTCCAGTGTACATCTGTAGCCTATCTCTACTGTCCAGTGTACATCTGTAGCCTCTCTCTACTGTCCAGTGTACATCTGTAGCCTATCTCTACTGTCCAGTGTACATCTGTAGCTTCTCTCTACTGTCCAGTGTACATCTGTAGCATCTCTCTACTGTCCAGTGTACATCTGTAGCCTATCTCTACTTTCCAGTGTACATCTGTAGCCTATCTCTACTGTCCAGTGTACATCTGTAGCTTCTCTCTACTGTCCAGTGTACATCTGTAGCCTGTCTCTACTGTCCAGTGTACATCTGTAGCCTGTATCTACTGTCCAGTGTACATGTGTAGCTTCTCTCTACTGTCCAGTGTACATCTGTAGCCTCTCTCTACTGTCCAGTGTACATCTGTAGCCTCTCTCTACTGTCCAGTGTACATCTGTAGCCTCTCTCTACTGTCCAGTGTACATCTGTAGCCTGTCTCTACTGTCCAGTGTACATCTGTAGCTTCTCTCTACTGTCCAGTGTACATCTGTAGCCTCTCTCTACTGTCCAGTGTACATCTGTAGCTTCTCTCTACTGTCCAGTGTACATCTGTAGCCTATCTCTACTGTACAGTGTACATCTGTAGCCTATCTTTACTGTCCAGTGTACATCTGTAGCTTCTCTCTACTGTCCAGTGTACATCTGTAGCCTATCTCTACTGTCCAGTGTACATCTGTAGCCTGTCTCTACTGTCCAGTGTACATCTGTAGCCTGTCTCTACTGTCCAGTGTACATCTGTAGCTTCTCTCTACTGTCCAGTGTACATCTGTAGCCTCTCTCTACTGTCCAGTGTACATCTGTAGCCCCTCTCTACTGTCCAGTGTACATCTGTAGCCTGTCTCTACTGTCCAGTGTACATCTGTAGCCTGTCTCTACTGTCCAGTGTACATCTGTAGCTTCTCTCTACTGTCCACTGTACATCTGTAGCCTCTCTCTACCGTCCAGTGTACATCTGTAGCCTATCTCTACTGTCTAGTGTACATCTGTAGCCTATCTTTACTGTCCAGTGTACATCTGTAGCCTATCTCTACTGTCCAGTGTACATCTGTAGCCTGTCTCTACTGTCTAGTGTACATCTGTAGCCTCTCTCTACTGTCCAGTGTACATCTGTAGCCTTCCAGTGTACATTTGTAGCCTATCTCTACTGTCCAGTGTACATCTGTAGCCTATCTTTACTGTCCAGTGTACATCTGTAGCCTATCTCTACTGTCTAGTGTACATCTGTAGCCTATCTTTACTGTCCAGTGTACATCTGTAGCCTATCTCTACTGTCCAGTGTACATCTGTAGCCTATCTCTACTGTCTAGTGTACATCTGTAGCCTATCTTTACTGTCCAGTGTACATCTGTAGCCTATCTCTACTGTCTAGTGCACATCTGTAGCCTATCTTTACTGTCCAGTGTACATCTGTAGCCTATCTCTACTGTCCAGTGTACATCTGTAGCCTATCTCTACTGTCTAGTGTACATCTGTAGCCTCTCTCTACTGTCCAGTGTACATCTGTAGCCTTCCAGTGTACATTTGTAGCCTATCTCTACTGTCCAGTGTACATCTGTAGCCTATCTTTACTGTCCAGTGTACATCTGTAGCCTATCTCTACTGTCCAGTGTACATCTGTAGCCTATCTCTACTGTCTAGTGTACATTTGTAGCCTATCTCTACTGTCCAGTGTACATCTGTAGCCTATCTCTACTGTCTAGTGTACATCTGTAGCCTCTCTACTGTCCAGTGTACATCTGTAGCCTTCCAGTGTACATCTGTAGCCTATCTCTACTGTCCAGTGTACATCTGTAGCCTATCTTTACCGTCCAGTGTACATCTGTAGCCTATCTCTACTGTCCAGTGTACATCTGTAGCCTATCTTTACTGTCCAGTGTACATCTGTAGCCTCTCTCTACTGTCCAGTGTACATCTGTAGCCTATCTCTACTGTCTAGTGTACATCTGTAGCCTATCTTTACTGTCCAGTGTACATCTGTAGCCTATCTCTACTGTCCAGTGTACATCTGTAGCCTCTCTCTACTGTCCAGTGTATATCTGTAGCCTCTCTCTACTGTCCAGTGTACATCTGTTGCCTATCTCTACTGTCCAGTGTACATCTGTAGCCTCTCTCTACTGTCCAGTGTACATCTGTAGCCTATCTCTACTGTCCAGTGTACATCTGTAGCTTCTCTCTACTGTCCAGTGTACATCTGTAGTATCTCTCTACTGTCCAGTGTACATCTGTAGCCTATCTCTACTGTCCAGTGTACATCTGTAGCCTATCTTTACTGTCCAGTGTACATCTGTAGTTTCTCTCTACTGTCCAGTGTACATCTGTAGCCTATCTCTACTGTACAGTGTACATCTGTAGCCTGTCTCTACTGTCCAGTGTACATCTGTAGCCTGCCTCTACTGTCCAGTGTACATGTGTAGCTTCTCTCTACTGTTCAGTGTACATCTGTAGCCTCTCTCTACTGTCCAGTGTACATCTGTAGCCTCTCTCTACTGTCCAGTGTACATCTGTAGCCTGTCTCTACTGTCCAGTGTACATCTGTAGCCTGTCTCTACTGTCCAGTGTACATCTGTAGCTTCTCTCTACTGTCCAGTGTACATCTGTAGCCTCTCTCTACTGTCCAGTGTACATCTGTAGCCTCTCTCTACTGTCCAGTGTACATCTGTAGCCTGTCTCTACTGTCCAGTGTTCATCTATAGCCTGTCTCTACTGTCCAGTGTACATCTGTAGCTTCTCTCTACTGTCCAGTGTACATCTGTAGCCTCTCTCTACTGTCCAGTGTACATCTGTAGCTTCTCTCTACTGTCCAGTGTACATCTGTAGCCTATCTCTACTGTACAGTGTACATCTGTAGCCTATCTTTACTGTCCAGTGTACATCTGTAGCCTATCTCTACTGTCTAGTGTACATCTGTAGCCTATCTTTACTGTCCAGTGTACATCTGTAGCCTATCTCTACTGTCTAGTGTACATCTGTAGCCTATCTTTACTGTCCAGTGTACATCTGTAGCCTATCTCTACTGTCCAGTGTACATCTGTAGCCTATCTCTACTGTCTAGTGTACATCTGTAGCCTCTCTCTACTGTCCAGTGTACATCTGTAGCCTTCCAGTGTACATTTGTAGCCTATCTCTACTGTCCAGTGTACATCTGTAGCCTATCTTTACTGTCCAGTGTACATCTGTAGCCTATCTCTACTGTCCAGTGTACATCTGTAGCCTATCTCTACTGTCTAGTGTACATCTGTAGCCTATCTCTACTGTCCAGTGTACATCTGTAGCCTATCTCTACTGTCTAGTGTACATCTGTAGCCTCTCTACTGTCCAGTGTACATCTGTAGCCTTCCAGTGTACATCTGTAGCCTATCTCTACTGTCCAGTGTACATCTGTAGCCTATCTTTACCGTCCAGTGTACATCTGTAGCCTATCTCTACTGTCCAGTGTACATCTGTAGCCTATCTTTACTGTCCAGTGTACATCTGTAGCCTCTCTCTACTGTCCAGTGTACATCTGTAGCCTATCTCTACTGTCTAGTGTACATCTGTAGCCTATCTTTACTGTCCAGTGTACATCTGTAGCCTATCTCTACTGTCCAGTGTACATCTGTAGCCTCTCTCTACTGTCCAGTGTATATCTGTAGCCTCTCTCTACTGTCCAGTGTACATCTGTAGCCTATCTCTACTTTCCAGTGTACATCTGTAGCCTCTCTCTACTGTCCAGTGTACATCTGTAGCCTATCTCTACTGTCCAGTGTACATCTGTAGCTTCTCTCTACTGTCCAGTGTACATCTGTAGTATCTCTCTACTGTCCAGTGTACATCTGTAGCCTATCTCTACTGTCCAGTGTACATCTGTAGCCTATCTTTACTGTCCAGTGTACATCTGTAGCTTCTCTCTACTGTCCAGTGTACATCTGTAGCCTATCTCTACTGTACAGTGTACATCTGTAGCCTGTCTCTACTGTCCAGTGTACATCTGTAGCCTGCCTCTACTGTCCAGTGTACATGTGTAGCTTCTCCCTACTGTTCAGTGTACATCTGTAGCCTCTCTCTACTGTCCAGTGTACATCTGTAGCCTCTCTCTACTGTCCAGTGTACATCTGTAGCCTGTCTCTACTGTCCAGTGTACATCTGTAGCCTGTCTCTACTGTCCAGTGTACATCTGTAGCTTCTCTCTACTGTCCAGTGTACATCTGTAGCCTCTCTCTACTGTCCAGTGTACATCTGTAGCCTCTCTCTACTGTCCAGTGTACATCTGTAGCCTGTCTCTACTGTCCAGTGTTCATCTATAGCCTGTCTCTACTGTCCAGTGTACATCTGTAGCTTCTCTCTACTGTCCAGTGTACATCTGTAGCCTCTCTCTACTGTCCAGTGTACATCTGTAGCTTCTCTCTACTGTCTAGTGTACATCTGTAGCCTATCTCTACTGTACAGTGTACATCTGTAGCCTATCTTTACTGTCCAGTGTACATCTGTAGCCTATCTCTACTGTCTAGTGTACATCTGTAGCCTATCTTTACTGTCCAGTGTACATCTGTAGCCTATCTCTACTGTCTAGTGTACATCTGTAGCCTATCTTTACTGTCCATTGTACATCTGTAGCCTATCTCTACTGGCCAGTGTACATCTGTAGCCTATCTCTACTGTCCAGTGTACATCTGTAGCCTATCTCTACTGTCTAGTGTACATCTGTAGCCTCTCTCTACTGTCCAGTGTACATCTGTAGCTTCTCTCTACTGTCCAGTGTACATTTGTAGCCTCTCTCTACTGTCCAGTGTACATCTGTAGCCTATTTCTACTGTCCAGTGTACATCTGTAGCCTCTCTCTACTGTCCAGTGTACATCTGAACCAATCTCTATTGTCCAGTGTACATCTGTAGCCTCTCTCTACTGTCCAGTGTACATCTGTAGCCTATCTCTACTGTCCAGTGTACATCTGTAGCATCTCTCTACTGTCCAGTGTACATCTGTAGCCTATCTCTACTGTCCACTGTACATCTGTAGCATCTCTCTACTGTCCAGTGTACATCTGTAGCCTATCTCTACTGTCCAGTGTACATCTGTAGCCTCTCTCTATTGTCCAGTGTACATCTGTAGCCTCTCTCTACTGTCCAGTGTACATCTGTAGCCTATCTCTACTGTCCAGTGTACATCTGTAGCCTCTCTCTACTGTCCAGTGTACATCTGTAGCCTATCTCTACTGTCCAGTGTACATCTGTAGCTTCTCTCTACTGTCCAGTGTACATCTGTAGCATCTCTCTACTGTCCAGTGTACATCTGTAGCCTATCTCTACTGTCCAGTGTACATCTGTAGCCTATCTCTACTGTCCAGTGTACATCTGTAGCTTCTCTCTACTGTCCAGTGTACATCTGTAGCCTATCTCTACTGTACTGTGTACATCTGTAGCCTATCTTTACTGTCCAGTGTACATCTGTAGCTTCTCTCTACTGTCCAGTGTACATCAGTAGCTTCTCTCTACTGTCCAGTGTACATCTGTAGCCTCTCTCTACTGTCCAGTGTACATCTGTAGCCTCTCTACTGTCCAGTGTACATCTGTAGCCTGTCTCTACTGTCCAGTGTACATCTGTAGCCTGTCTCTACTGTCCAGTGTACATCTGTAGCTTCTCTCTACTGTCCAGTGTACATCTGTAGCCTCTCTCTACTGTCCAGTGTACATCTGTAGCTTCTCTCTACTGTCCAGTGTACATCTGTAGCCTATCTCTACTGTACAGTGTACATCTGTAGCCTATCTTTACTGTCCAGTGTACATCTATAGCTTCTCTCTACTGTCCAGTGTACATCTGTAGCCTATCTCTACTGTTCAGTGTACATCTGTAGCCTGTCTCTACTGTCCAGTGTACATCTGTAGCCTGTCTCTACTGTCCAGTGTACATCTGTAGCTTCTCTCTACTGTCCAGTGTACATCTGTAGCCTCTCTCTACTGTCCAGTGTACATCTGTAGCCTCTCTCTACTGTCCAGTGTACATCTGTAGCCTGTCTCTACTGTCCAGTGTACATCTGTAGCCTGTCTCTACTGTCCAGTGTACATCTGTAGCTTCTCTCTACTGTCCAGTGTACATCTGTAGCCTCTCTCTACCGTCCAGTGTACATCTGTAGCCTATCTCTACTGTCTAGTGTACATCTGTAGCCTATCTTTACTGTCCAGTGTACATCTGTAGCCTATCTCTACTGTCCAGTGTACATCTGTAGCCTATCTCTACTGTCTAGTGTACATCTGTAGCCTCTCTCTACTGTCCAGTGTACATCTGTAGCCTTCCAGTGTACATTTGTAGCCTATCTCTACTGTCCAGTGTACATCTGTAGCCTATCTTTACTGTCCAGTGTACATCTGTAGCCTATCTCTACTGTCTAGTGTACATCTGTAGCCTATCTTTACTGTCCAGTGTACATCTGTAGCCTATCTCTACTGTCCAGTGTACATCTGTAGCCTATCTCTACTGTCTAGTGTACATCTGTAGCCTATCTTTACTGTCCAGTGTACATCTGTAGCCTATCTCTACTGTCTAGTGTACATCTGTAGCCTATCTTTACTGTCCAGTGTACATCTGTAGCCTATCTCTACTGTCCAGTGTACATCTGTAGCCTATCTCTACTGTCTAGTGTACATCTGTAGCCTCTCTCTACTGTCCAGTGTACATCTGTAGCCTTCCAGTGTACATTTGTAGCCTATCTCTACTGTCCAGTGTACATCTGTAGCCTATCTTTACTGTCCAGTGTACATCTGTAGCCTATCTTTACTGTCCAGTGTACATCTGTAGCCTATCTCTACTGTCTAGTGTACATCTGTAGCCTATCTCTACTGTCCAGTGTACATCTGTAGCCTATCTCTACTGTCTAGTGTACATCTGTAGCCTCTCTACTGTCCAGTGTACATCTGTAGCCTTCCAGTGTACATCTGTAGCCTATCTCTACTGTCCAGTGTACATCTGTAGCCTATCTTTACCGTCCAGTGTACATCTGTAGCCTATCTCTACTGTCCAGTGTACATCTGTAGCCTATCTTTACTGTCCAGTGTACATCTGTAGCCTATCTCTACTGTCCAGTGTACATCTGTAGCCTCTCTCTACTGTCCAGTGTACATCTGTAGCCTATCTCTACTGTCTAGTGTACATCTGTAGCCTATCTTTACTGTCCAGTGTACATCTGTAGCCTCTCTCTACTGTCCAGTGTACATCTGTAGCCTATCTTTACTGTCCAGTGTACATCTGTAGCCTCTCTCTACTGTACAGTGTACATCTGTAGCCTATCTTTACTGTCCAGTGTACATCTGTAGCCTCTCTCTACTGTCTTGTGTACATCTGTAGCCTATTTCTACTGTCCAGTGTACATCTGTAGCCTCTCTCTACTGTCCAGTGTACATCTGTAGCCTCTCTCTACTGTCCAGTGTACATCTGAACCAATCTCTATTGTCCACTGTACATCTGTAGCCTCTCTCTACTGTCCAGTGTACATCTGTAGCCTATCTCTACTGTCCAGTGTACAACTGTAGCATCTCTCTACTGTCCAGTGTACATCTGTAGCCTATCTCTACTGTCCAGTGTACATCTGTAGCCTCTCTCTATTGTCCAATGTACATCTGTAGCCTCTCTCTACTGTCCAGTGTACATCTGTAGCCTATCTCTACTGTCCAGTGTACATCTGTAACCTCTCTCTACTGTCCAGTGTACATCTGTAGCCTATCTCTACTGTCCAGTGTACATCTGTAGCTTCTCTCTACTGTCCAGTGTACATCTGTAGCATCTCTCTACTGTCCAGTGTACATCTGTAGCCTATCTCTACTGTCCAGTGTACATCTGTAGCCTATCTTTACTGTCCAGTGTACATCTGTAGCTTCTCTCTACTGTCCAGTGTACGTCTGTAGCCTATCTCTACTGTACAGTGTACATCTGTAGCCTATCTTTACTGTCCAGTGTACATCTGTAGCTTCTCTCTACTGTCCAGTGTACATCTGTAGCCTATCTCTACTGTCCAGTGTACATCTGTAGCCTGTCTCTACTGTCCAGTGTACATCTGTAGCCTTCCAGTGTACATCTGTAGCCTATCTCTACTGTCCAGTGTACATCTGTAGCCTATCTTTACCGTCCAGTGTACATCTGTAGCCTATCTCTACTGTCCAGTGTACATCTGTAGCCTATCTTTACTGTCCAGTGTACATCTGTAGCCTATCTCTACTGTCCAGTGTACATCTGTAGCCTATCTCTACTGTCCAGTGTACGTCTGTAGCCTGTCTCTACTGTCCAGTGTACATCTGTAGCTTCTCTCTACTGTCCAGTGTACATCTGTAGCCTCTCTCTACTGTCCAGTGTACATCTGTAGCCCCTCTCTACTGTCCAGTGTACATCTGTAGCCTGTCTCTACTGTCCAGTGTACATCTGTAGCCTGTCTCTACTGTCCAGTGTACATCTGTAGCTTCTCTCTACTGTCCACTGTACATCTGTAGCCTCTCTCTACCGTCCAGTGTACATCTGTAGCCTATCTCTACTGTCTAGTGTACATCTGTAGCCTATCTTTACTGTCCAGTGTACATCTGTAACCTATCTCTACTGTCCAGTGTACATCTGTAGCCTATCTCTACTGTCTAGTGTACATCTGTAGCCTCTCTCTACTGTCCAGTGTACATCTGTAGCCTTCCAGTGTACATTTGTAGCCTATCTCTACTGTCCAGTGTACATCTGTAGCCTATCTTTACTGTCCAGTGCACATCTGTAGCCTATCTCTACTGTCTAGTGTACATCTGCAGCCTATCTTTACTGTCCAGTGTACATCTGTAGCCTATCTCTACTGTCCAGTGTACATCTGTAGCCTATCTCTACTGTCTAGTGTACATCTGTAGCCTCTCTCTACTGTCCAGTGTACATCTGTAGCCTTCCAGTGTACATTTGTAGCCTATCTCTACTGTCCAGTGTACATCTGTAGCCTATCTTTACTGTCCAGTGTACATCTGTAGCCTATCTCTACTGTCTAGTGTACATCTGTAGCCTATCTTTACTGTCCAGTGTACATCTGTAGCCTATCTCTACTGTCCAGTGTACATCTGTAGCCTATCTCTACTGTCTAGTGTACATCTGTAGCCTATCTTTACTGTCCAGTGTACATCTGTAGCCTATCTCTACTGTCTAGTGCACATCTGTAGCCTATCTTTACTGTCCAGTGTACATCTGTAGCCTATCTCTACTGTCCAGTGTACATCTGTAGCCTATCTCTACTGTCTAGTGTACATCTGTAGCCTCTCTCTACTGTCCAGTGTACATCTGTAGCCTTCCAGTGTACATTTGTAGCCTATCTCTACTGTCCAGTGTACATCTGTAGCCTATCTTTACTGTCCAGTGTACATCTGTAGCCTATCTCTACTGTCCAGTGTACATCTGTAGCCTATCTCTACTGTCTAGTGTACATTTGTAGCCTATCTCTACTGTCCAGTGTACATCTGTAGCCTATCTCTACTGTCTAGTGTACATCTGTAGCCTCTCTACTGTCCAGTGTACATCTGTAGCCTTCCAGTGTACATCTGTAGCCTATCTCTACTGTCCAGTGTACATCTGTAGCCTATCTTTACCGTCCAGTGTACATCTGTAGCCTATCTCTACTGTCCAGTGTACATCTGTAGCCTATCTTTACTGTCCAGTGTACATCTGTAGCCTCTCTCTACTGTCCAGTGTACATCTGTAGCCTATCTCTACTGTCTAGTGCACATCTGTAGCCTATCTTTACTGTCCAGTGTACATCTGTAGCCTATCTCTACTGTCCAGTGTACATCTGTAGCCTCTCTCTACTGTCCAGTGTATATCTGTAGCCTCTCTCTACTGTCCAGTGTACATCTGTAGCCTATCTCTACTGTCCAGTGTACATCTGTAGCCTCTCTCTACTGTCCAGTGTACATCTGTAGCCTATCTCTACTGTCCAGTGTACATCTGTAGCTTCTCTCTACTGTCCAGTGTACATCTGTAGTATCTCTCTACTGTCCAGTGTACATCTGTAGCCTATCTCTACTGTCCAGTGTACATCTGTAGACTATCTTTACTGTCCAGTGTACATCTGTAGCTTCTCTCTACTGTCCAGTGTACATCTGTAGCCTATCTCTACTGTACAGTGTACATCTGTAGCCTGTCTCTACTGTCCAGTGTACATCTGTAGCCTGCCTCTACTGTCCAGTGTACATGTGTAGCTTCTCTCTACTGTCCAGTGTACATCTGTAGCCTATCTCTACTGTACAGTGTACATCTGTAGCCTCTCTACTGTCCAGTGTACATCTGTAGCCTTCCAGTGTACATCTGTAGCCTATCTCTACTGTCCAGTGTACATCTGTAGCCTATCTTTACCGTCCAGTGTACATCTGTAGCCTATCTCTACTGTCCAGTGTACATCTGTAGCCTATCTTTACTGTCCAGTGTACATCTGTAGCCTCTCTCTACTGTCCAGTGTACATCTGTAGCCTATCTCTACTGTCTAGTGTACATCTGTAGCCTATCTTTACTGTCCAGTGTACATCTGTAGCCTATCTCTACTGTCCAGTGTACATCTGTAGCCTCTCTCTACTGTCCAGTGTATATCTGTAGCCTCTCTCTACTGTCCAGTGTACATCTGTAGCCTATCTCTACTTTCCAGTGTACATCTGTAGCCTCTCTCTACTGTCCAGTGTACATCTGTAGCCTATCTCTACTGTCCAGTGTACATCTGTAGCTTCTCTCTACTGTCCAGTGTACATCTGTAGTATCTCTCTACTGTCCAGTGTACATCTGTAGCCTATCTCTACTGTCCAGTGTACATCTGTAGCCTATCTTTACTGTCCAGTGTACATCTGTAGCTTCTCTCTACTGTCCAGTGTACATCTGTAGCCTATCTCTACTGTACAGTGTACATCTGTAGCCTGTCTCTACTGTCCAGTGTACATCTGTAGCCTGCCTCTACTGTCCAGTGTACATGTGTAGCTTCTCCCTACTGTTCAGTGTACATCTGTAGCCTCTCTCTACTGTCCAGTGTACATCTGTAGCCTCTCTCTACTGTCCAGTGTACATCTGTAGCCTGTCTCTACTGTCCAGTGTACATCTGTAGCCTGTCTCTACTGTCCAGTGTACATCTGTAGCTTCTCTCTACTGTCCAGTGTACATCTGTAGCCTCTCTCTACTGTCCAGTGTACATCTGTAGCCTCTCTCTACTGTCCAGTGTACATCTGTAGCCTGTCTCTACTGTCCAGTGTTCATCTATAGCCTGTCTCTACTGTCCAGTGTACATCTGTAGCTTCTCTCTACTGTCCAGTGTACATCTGTAGCCTCTCTCTACTGTCCAGTGTACATCTGTAGCTTCTCTCTACTGTCTAGTGTACATCTGTAGCCTATCTCTACTGTACAGTGTACATCTGTAGCCTATCTTTACTGTCCAGTGTACATCTGTAGCCTATCTCTACTGTCTAGTGTACATCTGTAGCCTATCTTTACTGTCCAGTGTACATCTGTAGCCTATCTCTACTGTCTAGTGTACATCTGTAGCCTATCTTTACTGTCCATTGTACATCTGTAGCCTATCTCTACTGGCCAGTGTACATCTGTAGCCTATCTCTACTGTCCAGTGTACATCTGTAGCCTATCTCTACTGTCTAGTGTACATCTGTAGCCTCTCTCTACTGTCCAGTGTACATCTGTAGCTTCTCTCTACTGTCCAGTGTACATTTGTAGCCTCTCTCTACTGTCCAGTGTACATCTGTAGCCTATTTCTACTGTCCAGTGTACATCTGTAGCCTCTCTCTACTGTCCAGTGTACATCTGAACCAATCTCTATTGTCCAGTGTACATCTGTAGCCTCTCTCTACTGTCCAGTGTACATCTGTAGCCTATCTCTACTGTCCAGTGTACATCTGTAGCATCTCTCTACTGTCCAGTGTACATCTGTAGCCTATCTCTACTGTCCACTGTACATCTGTAGCATCTCTCTACTGTCCAGTGTACATCTGTAGCCTATCTCTACTGTCCAGTGTACATCTGTAGCCTCTCTCTATTGTCCAGTGTACATCTGTAGCCTCTCTCTACTGTCCAGTGTACATCTGTAGCCTATCTCTACTGTCCAGTGTACATCTGTAGCCTCTCTCTACTGTCCAGTGTACATCTGTAGCCTATCTCTACTGTCCAGTGTACATCTGTAGCTTCTCTCTACTGTCCAGTGTACATCTGTAGCATCTCTCTACTGTCCAGTGTACATCTGTAGCCTATCTCTACTGTCCAGTGTACATCTGTAGCCTATCTCTACTGTCCAGTGTACATCTGTAGCTTCTCTCTACTGTCCAGTGTACATCTGTAGCCTATCTCTACTGTACTGTGTACATCTGTAGCCTATCTTTACTGTCCAGTGTACATCTGTAGCTTCTCTCTACTGTCCAGTGTACATCAGTAGCTTCTCTCTACTGTCCAGTGTACATCTGTAGCCTCTCTCTACTGTCCAGTGTACATCTGTAGCCTCTCTACTGTCCAGTGTACATCTGTAGCCTGTCTCTACTGTCCAGTGTACATCTGTAGCCTGTCTCTACTGTCCAGTGTACATCTGTAGCTTCTCTCTACTGTCCAGTGTACATCTGTAGCCTCTCTCTACTGTCCAGTGTACATCTGTAGCTTCTCTCTACTGTCCAGTGTACATCTGTAGCCTATCTCTACTGTACAGTGTACATCTGTAGCCTATCTTTACTGTCCAGTGTACATCTATAGCTTCTCTCTACTGTCCAGTGTACATCTGTAGCCTATCTCTACTGTTCAGTGTACATCTGTAGCCTGTCTCTACTGTCCAGTGTACATCTGTAGCCTGTCTCTACTGTCCAGTGTACATCTGTAGCTTCTCTCTACTGTCCAGTGTACATCTGTAGCCTCTCTCTACTGTCCAGTGTACATCTGTAGCCTCTCTCTACTGTCCAGTGTACATCTGTAGCCTGTCTCTACTGTCCAGTGTACATCTGTAGCCTGTCTCTACTGTCCAGTGTACATCTGTAGCTTCTCTCTACTGTCCAGTGTACATCTGTAGCCTCTCTCTACCGTCCAGTGTACATCTGTAGCCTATCTCTACTGTCTAGTGTACATCTGTAGCCTATCTTTACTGTCCAGTGTACATCTGTAGCCTATCTCTACTGTCCAGTGTACATCTGTAGCCTATCTCTACTGTCTAGTGTACATCTGTAGCCTCTCTCTACTGTCCAGTGTACATCTGTAGCCTTCCAGTGTACATTTGTAGCCTATCTCTACTGTCCAGTGTACATCTGTAGCCTATCTTTACTGTCCAGTGTACATCTGTAGCCTATCTCTACTGTCTAGTGTACATCTGTAGCCTATCTTTACTGTCCAGTGTACATCTGTAGCCTATCTCTACTGTCCAGTGTACATCTGTAGCCTATCTCTACTGTCTAGTGTACATCTGTAGCCTATCTTTACTGTCCAGTGTACATCTGTAGCCTATCTCTACTGTCTAGTGTACATCTGTAGCCTATCTTTACTGTCCAGTGTACATCTGTAGCCTATCTCTACTGTCCAGTGTACATCTGTAGCCTATCTCTACTGTCTAGTGTACATCTGTAGCCTCTCTCTACTGTCCAGTGTACATCTGTAGCCTTCCAGTGTACATTTGTAGCCTATCTCTACTGTCCAGTGTACATCTGTAGCCTATCTTTACTGTCCAGTGTACATCTGTAGCCTATCTTTACTGTCCAGTGTACATCTGTAGCCTATCTCTACTGTCTAGTGTACATCTGTAGCCTATCTCTACTGTCCAGTGTACATCTGTAGCCTATCTCTACTGTCTAGTGTACATCTGTAGCCTCTCTACTGTCCAGTGTACATCTGTAGCCTTCCAGTGTACATCTGTAGCCTATCTCTACTGTCCAGTGTACATCTGTAGCCTATCTTTACCGTCCAGTGTACATCTGTAGCCTATCTCTACTGTCCAGTGTACATCTGTAGCCTATCTTTACTGTCCAGTGTACATCTGTAGCCTATCTCTACTGTCCAGTGTACATCTGTAGCCTCTCTCTACTGTCCAGTGTACATCTGTAGCCTATCTCTACTGTCTAGTGTACATCTGTAGCCTATCTTTACTGTCCAGTGTACATCTGTAGCCTCTCTCTACTGTCCAGTGTACATCTGTAGCCTATCTTTACTGTCCAGTGTACATCTGTAGCCTCTCTCTACTGTACAGTGTACATCTGTAGCCTATCTTTACTGTCCAGTGTACATCTGTAGCCTCTCTCTACTGTCTTGTGTACATCTGTAGCCTATTTCTACTGTCCAGTGTACATCTGTAGCCTCTCTCTACTGTCCAGTGTACATCTGTAGCCTCTCTCTACTGTCCAGTGTACATCTGAACCAATCTCTATTGTCCACTGTACATCTGTAGCCTCTCTCTACTGTCCAGTGTACATCTGTAGCCTATCTCTACTGTCCAGTGTACAACTGTAGCATCTCTCTACTGTCCAGTGTACATCTGTAGCCTATCTCTACTGTCCAGTGTACATCTGTAGCCTCTCTCTATTGTCCAATGTACATCTGTAGCCTCTCTCTACTGTCCAGTGTACATCTGTAGCCTATCTCTACTGTCCAGTGTACATCTGTAACCTCTCTCTACTGTCCAGTGTACATCTGTAGCCTATCTCTACTGTCCAGTGTACATCTGTAGCTTCTCTCTACTGTCCAGTGTACATCTGTAGCATCTCTCTACTGTCCAGTGTACATCTGTAGCCTATCTCTACTGTCCAGTGTACATCTGTAGCCTATCTTTACTGTCCAGTGTACATCTGTAGCTTCTCTCTACTGTCCAGTGTACGTCTGTAGCCTATCTCTACTGTACAGTGTACATCTGTAGCCTATCTTTACTGTCCAGTGTACATCTGTAGCTTCTCTCTACTGTCCAGTGTACATCTGTAGCCTATCTCTACTGTCCAGTGTACATCTGTAGCCTGTCTCTACTGTCCAGTGTACATCTGTAGCCTTCCAGTGTACATCTGTAGCCTATCTCTACTGTCCAGTGTACATCTGTAGCCTATCTTTACCGTCCAGTGTACATCTGTAGCCTATCTCTACTGTCCAGTGTACATCTGTAGCCTATCTTTACTGTCCAGTGTACATCTGTAGCCTATCTCTACTGTCCAGTGTACATCTGTAGCCTATCTCTACTGTCCAGTGTACGTCTGTAGCCTGTCTCTACTGTCCAGTGTACATCTGTAGCTTCTCTCTACTGTCCAGTGTACATCTGTAGCCTCTCTCTACTGTCCAGTGTACATCTGTAGCCCCTCTCTACTGTCCAGTGTACATCTGTAGCCTGTCTCTACTGTCCAGTGTACATCTGTAGCCTGTCTCTACTGTCCAGTGTACATCTGTAGCTTCTCTCTACTGTCCACTGTACATCTGTAGCCTCTCTCTACCGTCCAGTGTACATCTGTAGCCTATCTCTACTGTCTAGTGTACATCTGTAGCCTATCTTTACTGTCCAGTGTACATCTGTAACCTATCTCTACTGTCCAGTGTACATCTGTAGCCTATCTCTACTGTCTAGTGTACATCTGTAGCCTCTCTCTACTGTCCAGTGTACATCTGTAGCCTTCCAGTGTACATTTGTAGCCTATCTCTACTGTCCAGTGTACATCTGTAGCCTATCTTTACTGTCCAGTGCACATCTGTAGCCTATCTCTACTGTCTAGTGTACATCTGCAGCCTATCTTTACTGTCCAGTGTACATCTGTAGCCTATCTCTACTGTCCAGTGTACATCTGTAGCCTATCTCTACTGTCTAGTGTACATCTGTAGCCTCTCTCTACTGTCCAGTGTACATCTGTAGCCTTCCAGTGTACATTTGTAGCCTATCTCTACTGTCCAGTGTACATCTGTAGCCTATCTTTACTGTCCAGTGTACATCTGTAGCCTATCTCTACTGTCTAGTGTACATCTGTAGCCTATCTTTACTGTCCAGTGTACATCTGTAGCCTATCTCTACTGTCCAGTGTACATCTGTAGCCTATCTCTACTGTCTAGTGTACATCTGTAGCCTATCTTTACTGTCCAGTGTACATCTGTAGCCTATCTCTACTGTCTAGTGCACATCTGTAGCCTATCTTTACTGTCCAGTGTACATCTGTAGCCTATCTCTACTGTCCAGTGTACATCTGTAGCCTATCTCTACTGTCTAGTGTACATCTGTAGCCTCTCTCTACTGTCCAGTGTACATCTGTAGCCTTCCAGTGTACATTTGTAGCCTATCTCTACTGTCCAGTGTACATCTGTAGCCTATCTTTACTGTCCAGTGTACATCTGTAGCCTATCTCTACTGTCCAGTGTACATCTGTAGCCTATCTCTACTGTCTAGTGTACATTTGTAGCCTATCTCTACTGTCCAGTGTACATCTGTAGCCTATCTCTACTGTCTAGTGTACATCTGTAGCCTCTCTACTGTCCAGTGTACATCTGTAGCCTTCCAGTGTACATCTGTAGCCTATCTCTACTGTCCAGTGTACATCTGTAGCCTATCTTTACCGTCCAGTGTACATCTGTAGCCTATCTCTACTGTCCAGTGTACATCTGTAGCCTATCTTTACTGTCCAGTGTACATCTGTAGCCTCTCTCTACTGTCCAGTGTACATCTGTAGCCTATCTCTACTGTCTAGTGCACATCTGTAGCCTATCTTTACTGTCCAGTGTACATCTGTAGCCTATCTCTACTGTCCAGTGTACATCTGTAGCCTCTCTCTACTGTCCAGTGTATATCTGTAGCCTCTCTCTACTGTCCAGTGTACATCTGTAGCCTATCTCTACTGTCCAGTGTACATCTGTAGCCTCTCTCTACTGTCCAGTGTACATCTGTAGCCTATCTCTACTGTCCAGTGTACATCTGTAGCTTCTCTCTACTGTCCAGTGTACATCTGTAGTATCTCTCTACTGTCCAGTGTACATCTGTAGCCTATCTCTACTGTCCAGTGTACATCTGTAGACTATCTTTACTGTCCAGTGTACATCTGTAGCTTCTCTCTACTGTCCAGTGTACATCTGTAGCCTATCTCTACTGTACAGTGTACATCTGTAGCCTGTCTCTACTGTCCAGTGTACATCTGTAGCCTGCCTCTACTGTCCAGTGTACATGTGTAGCTTCTCTCTACTGTTCAGTGTACATCTGTAGCCTCTCTCTACTGTCCAGTGTACATCTGTAGCCTCTCTCTACTGTCCAGTGTACATCTGTAGCCTGTCTCTACTGTCCAGTGTACATCTGTAGCCTGTCTCTACTGTCCAGTGTACATCTGTAGCTTCTCTCTACTGTCCAGTGTACATCTGTAGCCTCTCTCTACTGTCCAGTGTACATCTGTAGCCTCTCTCTACTGTCCAGTGTACATCTGTAGCCTGTCTCTACTGTCCAGTGTTCATCTATAGCCTGTCTCTACTGTCCAGTGTACATCTGTAGCTTCTCTCTACTGTCCAGTGTACATCTGTAGCCTCTCTCTACTGTCCAGTGTACATCTGTAGCTTCTCTCTACTGTCCAGTGTACATCTGTAGCCTATCTCTACTGTACAGTGTACATCTGTAGCCTATCTTTACTGTCCAGTGTACATCTGTAGCCTATCTCTACTGTCTAGTGTACATCTGTAGCCTATCTTTACTGTCCAGTGTACATCTGTAGCCTATCTCTACTGTCTAGTGTACATCTGTAGCCTATCTTTACTGTCCAGTGTACATCTGTAGCCTATCTCTACTGTCCAGTGTACATCTGTAGCCTATCTCTACTGTCTAGTGTACATCTGTAGCCTCTCTCTACTGTCCAGTGTACATCTGTAGCCTTCCAGTGTACATTTGTAGCCTATCTCTACTGTCCAGTGTACATCTGTAGCCTATCTTTACTGTCCAGTGTACATCTGTAGCCTATCTCTACTGTCCAGTGTACATCTGTAGCCTATCTCTACTGTCTAGTGTACATCTGTAGCCTATCTCTACTGTCCAGTGTACATCTGTAGCCTATCTTTACTGTCTAGTGTACATCTGTAGCCTCTCTACTGTCCAGTGTACATCTGTAGCCTTCCAGTGTACATCTGTAGCCTATCTCTACTGTCCAGTGTACATCTGTAGCCTATCTTTACCGTCCAGTGTACATCTGTAGCCTATCTCTACTGTCCAGTGTACATCTGTAGCCTATCTTTACTGTCCAATGTACATCTGTAGCCTCTCTCTACTGTCCAGTGTACATCTGTAGCCTATCTCTACTGTCTAGTGTACATCTGTAGCCTATCTTTACTGTCCAGTGTACATCTGTAGCCTATCTCTACTGTCCAGTGTACATCTGTAGCCTCTCTCTACTGTCCAGTGTATATCTGTAGCCTCTCTCTACTGTCCAGTGTACATCTGTAGCCTATCTCTACTGTCCAGTGTACATCTGTAGCCTCTCTCTACTGTCCAGTGTACATCTGTAGCCTATCTCTACTGTCCAGTGTACATCTGTAGCTTCTCTCTACTGTCCAGTGTACATCTGTAGTATCTCTCTACTGTCCAGTGTACATCTGTAGCCTATCTCTACTGTCCAGTGTACATCTGTAGCCTATCTTTACTGTCCAGTGTACATCTGTAGCTTCTCTCTACTGTCCAGTGTACATCTGTAGCCTATCTCTACTGTACAGTGTACATCTGTAGCCTGTCTCTACTGTCCAGTGTACATCTGTAGCCTGCCTCTACTGTCCAGTGTACATGTGTAGCTTCTCTCTACTGTTCAGTGTACATCTGTAGCCTCTCTCTACTGTCCAGTGTACATCTGTAGCCTCTCTCTACTGTCCAGTGTACATCTGTAGCCTGTCTCTACTGTCCAGTGTACATCTGTAGCCTGTCTCTACTGTCCAGTGTACATCTGTAGCTTCTCTCTACTGTCCAGTGTACATCTGTAGCCTCTCTCTACTGTCCAGTGTACATCTGTAGCCTCTCTCTACTGTCCAGTGTACATCTGTAGCCTGTCTCTACTGTCCAGTGTTCATCTATAGCCTGTCTCTACTGTCCAGTGTACATCTGTAGCTTCTCTCTACTGTCCAGTGTACATCTGTAGCCTCTCTCTACTGTCCAGTGTACATCTGTAGCTTCTCTCTACTGTCCAGTGTACATCTGTAGCCTATCTCTACTGTACAGTGTACATCTGTAGCCTATCTTTACTGTCCAGTGTACATCTGTAGCTTATCTCTACTGTCTAGTGTACATCTGTAGCCTATCTTTACTGTCCAGTGTACATCTGTAGCCTATCTCTACTGTCTAGTGTACATCTGTAGCCTATCTTTACTGTCCATTGTACATCTGTAGCCTATCTCTACTGGCCAGTGTACATCTGTAGCCTATCTCTACTGTCCAGTGTACATCTGTAGCCTATCTCTACTGTCTAGTGTACATCTGTAGCCTCTCTCTACTGTCCAGTGTACATCTGTAGCTTCTCTCTACTGTCCAGTGTACATTTGTAGCCTCTCTCTACTGTCCAGTGTACATCTGTAGCCTATTTCTACTGTCCAGTGTACATCTGTAGCCTCTCTCTACTGTCCAGTGTACATCTGAACCAATCTCTATTGTCCAGTGTACATCTGTAGCCTCTCTCTACTGTCCAGTGTACATCTGTAGCCTATCTCTACTGTCCAGTGTACATCTGTAGCATCTCTCTACTGTCCAGTGTACATCTGTAGCCTATCTCTACTGTCCACTGTACATCTGTAGCATCTCTCTACTGTCCAGTGTACATCTGTAGCCTATCTCTACTGTCCAGTGTACATCTGTAGCCTCTCTCTATTGTCCAGTGTACATCTGTAGCCTCTCTCTACTGTCCAGTGTACATCTGTAGCCTATCTCTACTGTCCAGTGTACATCTGTAGCCTCTCTCTACTGTCCAGTGTACATCTGTAGCCTATCTCTACTGTCCAGTGTACATCTGTAGCTTCTCTCTACTGTCCAGTGTAGATCTGTAGCATCTCTCTACTGTCCAGTGTACATCTGTAGCCTATCTCTACTGTCCAGTGTACATCTGTAGCCTATCTCTACTGTCCAGTGTACATCTGTAGCTTCTCTCTACTGTCCAGTGTACATCTGTAGCCTATCTCTACTGTACTGTGTACATCTGTAGCCTATCTTTACTGTCCAGTGTACATCTGTAGCTTCTCTCTACTGTCCAGTGTACATCAGTAGCTTCTCTCTACTGTCCAGTGTACATCTGTAGCCTCTCTCTACTGTCCAGTGTACATCTGTAGCCTCTCTCTACTGTCCAGTGTACATCTGTAGCCTGTCTCTACTGTCCAGTGTACATCTGTAGCCTGTCTCTACTGTCCAGTGTACATCTGTAGCTTCTCTCTACTGTCCAGTGTACATCTGTAGCCTCTCTCTACTGTCCAGTGTACATCTGTAGCTTCTCTCTACTGTCCAGTGTACATCTGTAGCCTATCTCTACTGTACAGTGTACATCTGTAGCCTATCTTTACTGTCCAGTGTACATCTATAGCTTCTCTCTACTGTCCAGTGTACATCTGTAGCCTATCTCTACTGTCCAGTGTACATCTGTAGCCTGTCTCTACTGTCCAGTGTACATCTGTAGCCTGTCTCTACTGTCCAGTGTACATCTGTAGCTTCTCTCTACTGTCCAGTGTACATCTGTAGCCTCTCTCTACTGTCCAGTGTACATCTGTAGCCTCTCTCTACTGTCCAGTGTACATCTGTAGCCTGTCTCTACTGTCCAGTGTACATCTGTAGCCTGTCTCTACTGTCCAGTGTACATCTGTAGCTTCTCTCTACTGTCCAGTGTACATCTGTAGCCTCTCTCTACCGTCCAGTGTACATCTGTAGCCTATCTCTACTGTCTAGTGTACATCTGTAGCCTATCTTTACTGTCCAGTGTACATCTGTAGCCTATCTCTACTGTCCAGTGTACATCTGTAGCCTATCTCTACTGTCTAGTGTACATCTGTAGCCTCTCTCTACTGTCCAGTGTACATCTGTAGCCTTCCAGTGTACATTTGTAGCCTATCTCTACTGTCCAGTGTACATCTGTAGCCTATCTTTACTGTCCAGTGTACATCTGTAGCCTATCTCTACTGTCTAGTGTACATCTGTAGCCTATCTTTACTGTCCAGTGTACATCTGTAGCCTATCTCTACTGTCCAGTGTACATCTGTAGCCTATCTCTACTGTCTAGTGTACATCTGTAGCCTATCTTTACTGTCCAGTGTACATCTGTAGCCTATCTCTACTGTCTAGTGTACATCTGTAGCCTATCTTTACTGTCCAGTGTACATCTGTAGCCTATCTCTACTGTCCAGTGTACATCTGTAGCCTATCTCTACTGTCTAGTGTACATCTGTAGCCTCTCTCTACTGTCCAGTGTACATCTGTAGCCTTCCAGTGTACATTTGTAGCCTATCTCTACTGTCCAGTGTACATCTGTAGCCTATCTTTACTGTCCAGTGTACATCTGTAGCCTATCTTTACTGTCCAGTGTACATCTGTAGCCTATCTCTACTGTCTAGTGTACATCTGTAGCCTATCTCTACTGTCCAGTGTACATCTGTAGCCTATCTCTACTGTCTAGTGTACATCTGTAGCCTCTCTACTGTCCAGTGTACATCTGTAGCCTTCCAGTGTACATCTGTAGCCTATCTCTACTGTCCAGTGTACATCTGTAGCCTATCTTTACCGTCCAGTGTACATCTGTAGCCTATCTCTACTGTCCAGTGTACATCTGTAGCCTATCTTTACTGTCCAGTGTACATCTGTAGCCTATCTCTACTGTCCAGTGTACATCTGTAGCCTCTCTCTACTGTCCAGTGTACATCTGTAGCCTATCTCTACTGTCTAGTGTACATCTGTAGCCTATCTTTACTGTCCAGTGTACATCTGTAGCCTCTCTCTACTGTCCAGTGTACATCTGTAGCCTATCTTTACTGTCCAGTGTACATCTGTAGCCTCTCTCTACTGTACAGTGTACATCTGTAGCCTATCTTTACTGTCCAGTGTACATCTGTAGCCTCTCTCTACTGTCCAGTGTACATCTGTAGCCTATCTCTACTGTCTAGTGTACATCTGTAGCCTATTTCTACTGTCCAGTGTACATCTGTAGCCTCTCTCTACTGTCCAGTGTACATCTGTAGCCTCTCTCTACTGTCCAGTGTACATCTGAACCAATCTCTATTGTCCACTGTACATCTGTAGCCTCTCTCTACTGTCCAGTGTACATCTGTAGCCTATCTCTACTGTCCAGTGTACAACTGTAGCATCTCTCTACTGTCCAGTGTACATCTGTAGCCTATCTCTACTGTCCAGTGTACATCTGTAGCCTCTCTCTATTGTCCAATGTACATCTGTAGCCTCTCTCTACTGTCCAGTGTACATCTGTAGCCTATCTCTACTGTCCAGTGTACATCTGTAACCTCTCTCTACTGTCCAGTGTACATCTGTAGCCTATCTCTACTGTCCAGTGTACATCTGTAGCTTCTCTCTACTGTCCAGTGTACATCTGTAGCATTTCTCTACTGTCCAGTGTACATCTGTAGCCTATCTCTACTGTCCAGTGTACATCTGTAGCCTATCTTTACTGTCCAGTGTACATCTGTAGCTTCTCTCTACTGTCCAGTGTACGTCTGTAGCCTATCTCTACTGTACAGTGTACATCTGTAGCCTATCTTTACTGTCCAGTGTACATCTGTAGCTTCTCTCTACAGTCCAGTGTACATCTGTAGCCTATCTCTACTGTCCAGTGTACATCTGTAGCCTGTCTCTACTGTCCAGTGTACATCTGTAGCCTTCCAGTGTACATCTGTAGCCTATCTCTACTGTCCAGTGTACATCTGTAGCCTATCTTTACCGTCCAGTGTACATCTGTAGCCTATCTCTACTGTCCAGTGTACATCTGTAGCCTATCTTTACTGTCCAGTGTACATCTGTAGCCTATCTCTACTGTCCAGTGTACATCTGTAGCCTATCTCTACTGTCCAGTGTACATCTGTAGCCTATCTCTACTGTCTAGTGTACATCTGTAGCCTATCTTTACTGTCCAGTGTACATCTGTAGCCTCTCTCTACTGTCCAGTGTACATCTGTAGCCTATCTTTACTGTCCAGTGTACATCTGTAGCCTCTCTCTACTGTACAGTGTACATCTGTAGCCTATCTTTACTGTCCAGTGTACATCTGTAGCCTCTCTCTACTGTCCAGTGTACATCTGTAGCCTATCTCTACTGTCTAGTGTACATCTGTTGCCTATTTCTACTGTCCAGTGTACATCTGTAGCCTCTCTCTACTGTCCAGTGTACATCTGTAGCCTCTCTCTACTGTCCAGTGTACATCTGAACCAATCTCTATTGTCCACTGTACATCTGTAGCCTCTCTCTACTGTCCAGTGTACATCTGTAGCCTATCTCTTCTGTCCAGTGTACAACTGTAGCATCTCTCTACTGTCCAGTGTACATCTGTAGCCTATCTCTACTGTCCACTGTACATCTGTAGCCTCTCTCTATTGTCCAATGTACATCTGTAGCCTCTCTCTACTGTCCAGTGTACATCTGTAGCCTATCTCTACTGTCCAGTGTACATCTGTAACCTCTCTCTACTGTCCAGTGTACATCTGTAGCCTATCTCTACTGTCCAGTGTACATCTGTAGCTTCTCTCTACTGTCCAGTGTACATCTGTAGCATCTCTCTACTGTCCAGTGTACATCTGTAGCCTATCTCTACTGTCCAGTGTACATCTGTAGCCTATCTTTACTGTCCAGTGTACATCTGTAGCTTCTCTCTACTGTCCAGTGTACGTCTGTAGCCTATCTCTACTGTACAGTGTACATCTGTAGCCTATCTTTACTGTCCAGTGTACATCTGTAGCTTCTCTCTACTGTCCAGTGTACATCTGTAGCCTATCTCTACTGTCCAGTGTACATCTGTAGCCTGTCTCTACTGTCCAGTGTACATCTGTAGCCTGTCTCTACTGTCCAGTGTACATCTGTAGCTTCTCTCTACTGACCAGTGTACATCTGTAGCCTCTCTCTACTGTCCAGTGTACATCTGTAGCCTATCTCTACTGTCCAGTGTACATCTGTAGCCTTTCCATACTGTCAGTGTACATCTGTAGCCTCTCTCAACTGCCAAATGTACATCTGTAGCCTCTCTTTATTATCCAGTCGACTTCTATAGCCTCACTTTACTGTCAGTGTACATCTGTAGTCTCTCTTTACTGTACAGTGTACATCTGTAGCCTCACTCTACTGTACAGTGTACATCTGTAGCCTCTCTTTACTGTCTAGTGTACAACTGTAGCCTATCTCTACTGGAATACTGACTGATTTACAGGTGTATCTATAGCTCAATGCAGTTACACAGAGTTATTATCCATCAATGGGTTACACAGAGTTATTATACATTAAGATTTAAAGCATTTTCAAATTGACAACTGTTTCTACCTTTAGAGAGTGACAGGTTTCATCAGAGTGTATTAAAACACTATTAATTCATATAGAAAATCATTAGGAACATCATATACATAAAATCACTTTAATGTTTTTCTGTGTGAATTAATAGTAATAGTTTTAATAAACTCCTATGAAAGTTGTGGCTCTATACATCTAGAAACAGATGTCAGTTTAAAATTGCTTTAAATCTTTGGTGTCATTTAAATTTTAATGTATTTATTGTGGGTGATCCCATTATTAGGAGGATCAAGCCAGTTAGCTGTGTTGGGAGCTATATTGCTCATAGTGGAACCATGTCTTTGGTTGGGATTTCATGGCTGCTGCATGCCTTTCCTAAGCACATATTTTATATATATATATATACAATACACTTTACACATATATATACACACATATATAAAAGACACACACACACACGCACACACACAATGAAATACCAATGACGGTTGGCAAATCACTGATGAGGGACTAATTTTATAATATGTAATCCATGTGCAACCATGCAGTATTCTTCTCCCCTTGTTTTTCATATATATATATATATATATACATACACTAGCTGTTGCCCGATATAGGTTTGTTATTTTTATTGATTTATTACTTTAAATCGAGTCAGGCAAACCATATTGTTTTAAATCAGTATTTTTTCAACCTAGCTAACTTGGTCATTTACAATTAGAACACATGTATACTTGTATCAGTGTTCTTCCCTCTCATATATTCAATTGTATATATATATATATATATATATATACATACAATTGAATATATATATATCATCATCATCATCATCATTTTACGTCCGCTTTTCCTTGCTTGCAAGGGTGGGACGGGAACTGATTCTGGCTTGATTTCTACAGCTGGATGCCCTTCCTAACACCAACCTCATCTACAGTGAGTGCTGGGTGCTTTTTTTCTGTGGCACCTCCACGACCACTTTACAGTGTGGGCTGGGTGCTTTTTTGCCATGGCATCTCCACGACCACTTTGCAGTGGAATGATAGGGACCCCAATCCCATCATCTCATTTCTACAGCTGACTAAACTGGAGCAATGTGAAATAAAGTGTCTTGCTCAAGGAAACAACACATCACCCGGTCTGAGAATTGAACTCACAACCTTTTGAGTACAAGGCCAATGCTCTAACCATTAAGCCACGTGCCTATATATATGCCCATACATTACAAATCCATACATATAACATATATAAAGATATATATACATATATATATCTATATATTATATTACATATATGCCCACATCTGCTCCATGCAGTTGTTTTTAATCAGTTACTGACTTCCTTCATGTGTTACCTTCACTAGGGTTTGTGGAGCCCACGTCTTCACCCTAACCATAACTTTACTTTACTTGGGGAAACAGCGGCCCCCAGAATAACAATCAACGTTGGCGGTGTTACAGGGGAGGTGAGTGAGTAAAGACAGAGAAGGAGAGGTTGAGGGGGTAGGAGAGGTGAGTGGGGGAAAGAGAGAGGTGGGGCAGTTAGCGTAGGTGAGTGAGTAAAGACAGAGAGGGAGGGGTTGGGGGAGGTGATGGGGAAAGAGAGGTGGAGATATTGTGGAAATGAGGAAGGATAGAAGGCAATGTCAGCTAAAACTACCAACTAGAAGGTAGGGGATAGGGGATGGGAAGGGGGTTTGTGGGGTCAGCCATGAAGGTAGGGGATAGGGGATGGGAAGCGGGTTTGTGGGGTCAGCCATGAAGATAGGGGATGGGAAGGTGGTTTGTGGGGTCAGCCATGAAGGTAGGGGATAGGGGATGGGAAGGGTGTTTGTGGGGTCAGCCATGAAGATAGGGGATGGGAAGGGGGTTTGTGGGGTCAGCCATGAAGATAGGGGATGGGAAGGGGGTTTGTGGGGTCAGCCATGAAGGTAGGGGATAGGGGATGAGAAGTGGGTTTGTGGGGTCAGCCATGAAGGTGGTGGATAGGGGATGGGAAGGGGGTTTGTTGGGTCAGCCATGAAGGTGGTGGATAGGGGATGGGAAGGGGGTTTAGGGGTCAGCCATGAAGGTGGTGGATAGGGCATGGGAAGGGGGTTTAGGGGTCAGCCATGAAGGTAGGGGATAGGGGATGAGAAGGGGGTTTGTGGGGTCAGCCATGAAGGTAGGGGATAGGGGATGGGAGGGTGGTTTGTGGGGTCAGCCATTAAGATGGTGGATAAGGGATGGGAAGGGTGTTTGTGGGGTCAGCTATGAAGGTGGTGGATAGGGGATGGGAAGGGGGTTTGTGGGGTCAGCCATGAAGGTAGGGGATAGGGGATGGGAAGGGGTTTTGTGGGGTCAGCCATGAAATAAGCGAATAAGTCTCAGACGGAAAAAGAAATCAAATAAACATTGAGATGTTAAAATTATGGAAAGAAATTTTACTGACTGGAGTAATTAATTCAAAATATAGGTAAAAATAATAAGTAAAGAAAAACGAAAAAGAAACTTATGTTTCCTTCATAGGTAGAAATAAGAAGATGTATCTTTCCTATCATGACTGGTCTTGAGAATAGCGGGCATTGCTCTAGGGTGGGCATGTGTGTGTCTGTGTAAACATTAAGCAAATAGGACTGTGAAACACTGAAATATCAATGTAGATATATCTAGAATAAATGTAAAGTAATCATTAAATGTCCTTATATGTAAATAATACATTCTGGAAACAAAACCAACAATAAACACTCACTCTAAATACCAGTATGGGGGAGACAGACTTTTTCGAGCTGCATCTGTCATATTATGCAGTTTCTGTGTAAGAATAAACAAGAAACAATATCTATTGTCATCTGCAGGGAGCAAATAGACCCAAGGGACGAACAGATAATTTTATTGAAAAATACTGGAGTGCCGTCCCACCTAACAAACCAAAATAAACAATATATGTCATCATCATCATCATCATCATCACCGTTTTACGTCCGTTCTTCCACGCTAGCATGGGTTAGACGGGTTGTCCTGTTGTGGGCAGTGTCTGGTCAGCTGACCATGCCTTGCTCATACAGGAACTGATCTGGCTTGATTTCTACAGCTGGATGCCCTTCCTAACACCAACCTCATTTACAGTGAGTGCTGGGTGCTTTTTCGTGGCGCCTACACGTCCACTTTACAGTGTGGGCTGGGTGCTTTTTTGCCGTGGCACCTCCACGACCACCTTGCGGTGGTGGTGGTGGGGGGGAGGCATATTGTTTATATGCTTCAGCATGTACCCATGGGAGGTCGGGTACCCTGTATTACTGCGTGACGCCAGAAGTCACGGTCGTGTGTCATTGACTTTGAGAGGTGTAGTTGGGTAAGGTCGGCTTTTAATGTCTAAATATAAAATATTAAATAAAAAAATAACCTGAAATAATTCAAAAGTCCAATAAATTTATTTTCCATGTGCTTCTATTTTGGCTTACCTAAAAATATATAAACTATTCTTTTGTAGGTGCCGCAGGCCTGAGTGGAATGTTCTCCTTGATAATTTCAGTTTTGTTAACTGTTCAGATGTCAGAGAGATATATTTCTGTTTGATAAACATCAATATCATTGATAAAAATACAAATTTATTATATACATCTTTATTATTTGCAATTACTTAAACTCCTTAGTTAATTATCATACACACATATGACTCTCATAGGATTACATATAACAAATTAACACTTCTTTAACTGCATCCTCATCAATTGATACATATTTTGACATGCTTCACTGTTAACTTACCTTTTACAATTTTTCTAATGTTTAACAAGTTTAACCCTTCAGCATTTACATTCCTCTATAATAACTATTGTATTTTCATGGCAAAGGATTTATCTCACATAATATAAATCTTCAAGATGTTGATATTATTTATATTGAGAACAATATCTTAACATAAGTATGAGCAACCAGTTATGGCTGGTTTGAACAGAAAGAAGTGAGAGAATACTGTCAGCATATGGCTGGTTTAAATGATAGAGGATTAAATATAGTTTCAACTAAAACTTATTTACTAATAGATATGAAATAATCTATAACTTACTTGAAACATTTTCATCGATTGAATAAATAAATATTTACTACTAAAACGAGTTGAAGATCGAATTTTTACTTGCTTACATAGTATCAAGCTCTTATTCATTAACTATAACAGGTAATTTAGAATTGAGAAAATGATTTCAGTTTTACTTTGTTCAAATTAATAAAGGTTTATATAAACACATATACAATATGTTTATATATAATAAACATAAATATAGTCTCACTGTGAGTATTTTAAACTGTGATTATGTCACAGCTTCATCAGTATTCAGGTAAGAGCATGATATATGTATTTTAAGATTCATGAATCCCTCATCAACAGATGCTTGTTTACTATGAGATACTTATACATAAACATACTATATATGTGACTATATACATCTTTAGTCTGACTTTATGCTGTATTAGTACTATTGCTAATTGGTTCAAATGGAAGGTGTTCATACTGCCATAGTATTTCATCAGGTATTATCTTCTCAGACCTGCTTATGGTCATTTAACATCACTGTCTATATAATATTTATAATGTTCTAGATGATCCAATTTGGTGAATCTTTGAAGGAAGATCAATATCATTGATCTATATACAACATCTCTTTAGTTCGATCACTTAACAATTCTGAACAACAATTATTTTTTTGTTTTGTTTTACTCTCTTCTAATGTCTTATAAAATATTATAAATAAATAAAAAAATGTTACAATATATACTAAACTCTTTATTCATTAATTCGTTGACTTCTTGATTTTATTTGTTGGAATTTTTGTCAGGTCTTGTAAATAAGGTACCATACAAAAAGGGTACCATACAAAACAAGGATATCCCTGAAAATGGCCTTTAGAAGCAAAATATTACAAATACAAATAAAAAACAACAAAAATATTTTTCTTTTCCAGCCTTTGCTAAATTTTCTTTCGTAGCTATCAGAGCAGCACACATGCCCCCCCCCCCACATATATGTATATATACATAGATAGATACATACATATATTGTCGAAACTGCATGCGGTGGATGAAGTGTTGTATGTGTCTCACTAATTCTTTAGGATTGCACATGCGGGACACGTTCCTCATCAGTTTTACTAAATCCGTTGAATTTCATGTTATCCGAAATGGCTGAGGTTTGGTGGATCAGGTATTTGGAGGTCATGGGTTTGGTATAATGAGAATGGAGTATTTGTGTTCTATTATTAATAGTTTCTAACCTGAGTTCTGTTTCTAGTACAGGTAATCTATGGTTAAGGTCTTTATTTGGGTAGTCTATAGTAACTTTAATACTCTGGTGGATGGAGTTAGCTATTTGCTGGATACTTTCCATGGTGTTCTTCTCTAATTCCTGACGTCCTCCTGTGGGGGTGTTTTCTCTATGATCATTATGTCATCTACATAGCGGGAGTACATAGTTAGGGTTATAAAATTCTCAACTAAGCGTTCCTTAAGTCTTCTGTCCCACCATATCATAAGGAGGTTAGCTATGTCATCTGCAGTGCTGACGCCAATGGCTTCCTCCTCCTCTTGAGCATATGTTTTGCCATTAAACTTAAACATATGTTCCTTAAGGGTTAGTTTTATACTGGCCCCCACCGCATGAGCGATCGTTTTCTTTACTTCATTGTGGTATTCGGGGGTCTGTATGGTTCTGGTCCACCCGCTCTATCTTTCTGTGTGGGCCTTCTTAGCCATTCCGGTAATGGTAGGTGGTCTGCTGCTCTCTGGCCTTCTGAGGAAGAGGTTGCTAAGGTTTTGTGTGGTGTGTGTAAATAATCCTTATTGTGTGTACGTTTAAGTAGGAGTCCCAGCTAACTGGTATCAATCCCACTGAATTCCACATCGCTCTCACTCATCATTTTTACGCATTTTTCCACAACAAAATCAACTTCGATGGTATAGAACAAAGGTTCTCAAACCATTAAGGCCAAATGCCTCCTTTTGCCCCTCGAAATCACGAAACGCCCCCCCTACCTTTTTTTTTCTCAATTTTTCAATATACTACTGATTTTGATATCAGTAGATTACTAAAAAATTGATTAACATTATTCCAAAGATACCATTGCAGGCAGTTGAAAGTATAAATACATTCCTTGAAAGGAAGTATATAAATTTCAAAAAAAGGAACATAAATGTTCTTTTTTATGAATAAGGACCAGTTGAATTTGTTATATTCCCACCAGACGATACCAACTATTTTGAACATTTATACAAGAGCAACTCTGTCTATCCAAAGAGTGCTCTTATCTGGAGGAAGGTGGCAATTGTATTATTTCAAAGCTTTCCAATGTTCCCTTTAATGAAACGGACAGAATAAATGTTGATATCTTATTTGATGTCCCCCCCCGCTTTGTGTGCTTAGAGACCACGGAAGAGGATTTTCATGACCACGTAACAGGGTATATTCATTAGTAAACGGTAAAACATATACAACAAATGAGTAAGTGAATTGTGGTAGATGGTTTCCAGTCCAGTCAGACTGCAACTACAAATAAAAAAATCGACTTACTTTGACCTCGTATCAATGGGACCCTTGAGCTTCATGGAGTTTAGCTAACTCTTTGACGTCAGGCTGGATTTTCGTGAGCTGTAGCCGGAGATCTCCACGTGCAACCACATTGTAGCGGTTGCGAGACTTACTATGCAGTCTAGAAACAACGCCAAACCCCCTCTCGACTAAGTATGAGCTAGGAAAAGGCAAAGCAAATCTCTTAGCCTCTGCTTGTAGGAGTGGAAATCGACGCTGAATTTCCTCTTGCATCCAAAAAAAGGGGTTCAGCTATTTTGAAAAATTTTATTTTGATAATGTCATCCGTCTGATGTTCAATTAATTCTTCCTGAAAGTTAACATCGAAATCGTCGACGTTAACTATGAAGGGATCTGCTATCCACATTGGGATGTCCATCTGCAAAAGGTCGACAAACCGTTCTCTCATGTTGTCTTGTAGTGCACGGAGGTGCGCGGTATAAATTTGGAGTTGGTCATCGCTTACAATGTTTTGAACATTGGCGACACTAGGAAAATTATAGAATTCCCGTCGACAAAGATTCTTTTCGATGACTTTCAATTTGGCCAGGAATATTTTCACAGCATTCCTTGCTTTAAACAAGGTGATCTTCTCCCCCTGCAAAGCTATAATGAGGCTATTGCATTTGTCGAAGATGTCGGCGAGGTAGGCGCAGTCTTGCCTCACATCGAGGTTTTTTTATACAGTTCTGTGTTGCGTCCTCGAAGAAATTCAATGATAGAGTCGAACAGTTCAAAGAAGCGAGTAAAGCACTTGCCCTTTGAAAGCCACCTCACTTCAGTATGAAGGAACAACTCGACGAATTCTTCGTCATTATCTTCGCACAGATGCCGGAAAATTCGTTCATTGAGGGCATGGCGTTTGATATAATTGATGACATCAATGGCTACCTGCAAAGACTTGCTCAGCGGCTCGCTGAGTTTCTTCGCAAGTGTTGTCGATGAATGACACGATGAAGAGCAAATACAGATGGATTTTTCCCTCTTCAGAAGAGAGACGAAACCCTTATGTTGGCCGACCATTGATCTTGCGCCGCCCGTAGCACATGATACAATATTGTTAAGAGGTATCTCTTTTTCTTCGAGGTATCCCTTGACAGATTCAAAGATGGTGGCACCTTTAGTATCTGTGGTTAGATTCAGAGTGAAGAGAAGCTCCTCATGCATTTCGTTTTGGTGGAAAAATCGCACGTATCCCAGTAGTAAGGACTGATTCCCGGAAAGTGTGCTTTCATCAAATTGCAAAGCCAATTGTGTCGATTTCAAGATGTTGCATAATTGTTGTTCAACATTTTCCGCCATTTCGTCGCTGCGTCTCCTTATTGAGTCGTTACTCAACGGAATACATTTCAAGGTCTTTAACGGGTTTTGATGTAGTACTGTTGAAAGATCTTCTGAGATGACAGGGGCTACCAATGTTTCACCCAAGGACTCCTTGCAAAGTAAACACATGGGTGACAGGTGGTTCGACGGCGATGGGATGAATCCGAACCGTAAGTAATCAATGCTGTACTGCCTGCATTTTTTCTTCATTGCTGAGGCCATTTTCTGTTTATCGAATGTGTTTGGTAAAGTTACGCAAAGATTTGCCTATATAAGCCTATAAACTTATGTATAAGGAACTTACTATAATGAGTCCTATTCCAGTATGATAAAGTTTTAAGTAATGTTCTGGGATAACACTTTGTAATAAACAAAACTGCAATGAAAAACACAAATACTGTCATTAATTAACCAAGTCGAGACAAGTTATATATGAAGATTAACCAGTCTTTTATGTAGGAATAGTAATAACTTAGCTTGAGGGAATTAAGGTGGCAGACTCAATAAAGGATCAACGAGGCAACGAGTTCAAGAGAACTTAATGCAAGAATGACTAGTAATGTGTTATTTTGAAATGGAATTCATCAATTAGGCACGTAGTGATAAGACGCGATAATACTAAGTTAAGACATTACTTATTAGTCAGAGTTACTCAAATTATCGCCCTTACCTTAATGCATCACTGTGATATTCTTGTAATGGTGCTGCAATTATAATGGATGATTGTTGAAGACTACAAAAGCATTTCCTTAAACCCAAGGCTATAACAAGACTTGATTGTAGTATAAACAGTCAGTTTATATAGGAATAGCAACAACCTAGTTATAGAATAAATGATGTGGAAATGCAATGAAGATAAGATGGGGTCAAGCAAACCGAATGTTAGTAAGAATGAGCTGAAGTATCAAGGTCAAGCTGATCACGGTGATGAACGGGTCAGTGAATAATGTTGCTCTTTTCCAGGGACCTCGTTTGCCTTAAAAATGTGAGGGGGACAAACCAACATTTGTTGGAGCATTTTAGTATTACTTATGGTATCTTTCCTGAACCCTATCACATAAGTAAACATTTCTTTACGCTAATTAAATTTTATATATTCAAATGAAGTTCAGATATAAAAAAAAAATAAGCTTAAAAAGTATTTATTATATCAAATAAACAAAAAATAAAACATAGACGTTTGAATAAAAATCATATAAAGTAAATTTATTGTCTTTTAGAACTTTCCAAATGTATCATATCTCGCATCAATGCTGTCAATAAATAATTTAGCAACTTCTTCACAACTAATCTTTTTCAAAACATCTTTATGAACGTCTCATATTAGAATATGATTCAACCTTTGCTGAGACATGGTCGATCGCAACCAAGTTTTGAGTCTCTGCAGAGTGTTCAAAGATCTTTCAGCTTCACAAGAACTGGTTGGAAACATTAAAAGTAGCCTGAGCAATCGCTCAACATTTCGAAACATGCGATGGACATCTGGTTGCATTTCACCGAATATTTTATGATGATTCTTGAGAGATGATCCACTATGATGATTTCTATAAAAAAAGTATTTCATTCCTTAAAGAAAATTCATCAATCTCTGGATACTGCATGATCACTTCAGCACAAACATTTCCATTGAGTAAAATATTGCTCAGTTTTTCATAGTATGCTAAATCCTGTGAAAAAAAAAAATCTTTCAAATTTGATATTGCAGTATATTATATATAGTACTGTAATTCTCGCTTTACATCACCACTTGTGTTTAGTTTTAGTTTTTGCATTGGACTATATTTGTAATATGGTTCAAAATGTTATTCCCTTCCTTAGCAATTTTTACTTGATAATATTTACTTGATAATTTTCCTATGCTTTAATGTATGTATACTCCATATTCTTCTGAGTTTTTGGCTTGTATTGGCCGATAGTGCTTCTTATAGCTTTACTTGCCCTGATGAGTCCTTAATAGGACGAAACATTGTTGGCTAATAAAGACTTTTGATGTATTGAAGGCTTCTTTGGTTTATTTTCATAATATATATATATATATATATATATATATATATATATATATATATGTGTGTGTGTGTGTAATATATATATTACACACACACACATATATATATTTATATATATTTACATATACGTATGTATATAGCCATGCATTTATACATTTGTATATATACATGCATTTATATTTAAGTGTGTAAGGTTATATATATATATATAAATGAAGTAACAGGAGGCTGGACTGGTGTAAATCCTTGAAAGGTTTATTATACTATGATCATTTCAATGACCGGGTTCCATATGAATTCGGTGATATCATCAGGTATTGGAATATAAAAAGGAATATGTAAAAAGCCATGGGTCCGAAAAACCATGAGTCCGAGAAACCAGAGACAGAGAGGGCGGCTGACCAACTAGCTTCACAGCCAGCCACCCTCAAAGTGTTGGCAACCGAAAACTACCAGTGAATATCTGGTAAGGGGGCGCGTTAATAAACCCCTAATGTGTGATTTAAAAGTATTCGTGGTATAGACGATGGCCTGTCGAAATTGTGGGGTTCCCGCTAGCGATCCCGGGGCCATTGTTAACTACGTTCCTAGAGTACTCGGAGAAATTAATTTCCATTTCTTTCGCTGGACGATACCACTCGAGACTGGCTGACTCACGGTGGTGGGTGTGCTGGCTGGGACTCCCAATCGAAATCTTTACTCTATATCCCATCCTAATATCTTATCGAGTTAAACATTTTTTTCATACAAGACTCTCTCCGTAAGCTCGTTAAATAAATAAATCTCGCTACCTCTATTTTTCAATTTACCATTTTGCAATATAATATTTTTAATTTAATTTATTTCATCCTATAACTGGCAACATAAGTTTAGCGTTCCAATCTTTGGTTCACACATTAGACCATACAGACACCCACTATAGATTCTTTGGGTAGCATTTTTTTTTTCGCGGCATTTTCTAACATGAATGTAGTTTGACCCTTACACTACACTTCTTTCTCCCTTTCTTTCCTCCCCCTCTTCTTTGACGGAGTGGTGGTAGTACATGATAGGCCTGCGCCCCCTTACCAGATATTCACTGGTAGTCTTCGGTTGCCAACACTTTGAGGGTGGCTGGCTGTGAAGCTAGTTGGTCAGCCGCTCACTCTGTCTCTGGTTTCTCGGACTCATGGCTTTTCGGACCCATGGCTTTTTACATATTCCTTTGTTATATTCCAATACCTGATGATATCACCGGATTCATATGGAACCCGGTCATTGAAATGATCATAGTATAATAAACGTTTCAAGGATTTACACCAGTCCAGCCTCCTGTTATTTCATTTATAATTAACTCCGTATTCGCACCACCAACTACACAAACGAAGATGGGTGAACTGCATTGCGTTGAGTACTCTTCACAATATTACACCAGGATTGACCATACGGAATGACCAGTTCTATCCAGTGGTGAACCAACAAACCTTAAGATATATATATATATATATATATATATATATATATATATATATATATATATATATATTTACATTTATATTGTACATTTTAACCATTCTGCTCTGATGATACAGTGGTCACAGCATTTGATAATTGAGTTTTGCAAATAGTTGTAAATTTGCACGTAGCATAACTAGGCTGTACAACCACCGTGGAAACATTTGTAAGCACACGGAATAAATTACCTTTTTATGATGTCTACCTGTTATTATTCATTCTTCATATATATATATATATATATATATATAACCTTACACACTTAAATATAAATGCATGTATATATACAAATGTATAGATGCATAGCTATATACATACGTATATGTATGTATGTATGTAGATTTATATATATAGATATGTATGTATGTAGATTTAAATATATATATATATATATATATATATATATATAAATATATATATATATATATATATTTCGTTTCTGAATTTGTTTAGCAAGATTCTTTATCTGAAAACCTGCGTTGAAACCGATATTGTTATACTTTGGGAGGGTCATGTTGCCAATAAGAAACACACGCACTTCAGTTTATTATAATAAATTTATAAATTTATAAATTTATAAATTTCCAGTTGGTTGCTTGGTTCCACAACCAGATGATTGTTTATATATTCTCAAAGTTCTTTCGTCACACATTATGTGACCTCTTCAGTGACTGGGGATTCTTTTCTTTGTTTTTGTGCCTCTCTTTTGTTCTGTCCTACGCCATTTTGTTTTTTTATGTGTGTTGTGTGCTTATTTTGCGTATGTGTTATACCCGGGTGTCTGTGTGTGTTTATATTTGTTTATTTACATGTTACTGGTTGGTTGTTTGTTCTATGTGCGTGTGTGTTTTCATTTTGTCCTTAATTGTAAGTTGTGATGTTGCTGTTCCATTCATGTTTTCTATTTAATTTTGGTTGGAGTCCATTTATGTTTATTGCCTCTGTGATTTGTCAAAACATTGCGTCTTTTCTGTGTGTAGATTCTATTTTTATTTCTATGTTCTCTAATTTACCCTTATGTTCTATTTTAGAATGTTGATAGAGTACAGATGGTTCTTTACTATCTTGAAGGTCTCGCCAGTGTTCATTTATCCGTTCCCCTATACTACGAGCTGTCTCACCTATGTACACTATATTTTTATCTCTACATTGTCCTTCAGTACATCTTATGCTATATACTACATTTCTAGTTTTACAGTTAATATGGGGGCTTAATTTACAGATTATACATTTCTTATCTATACAGGGAGGTCTTTGAAAAGGGTATGTATTGCTAATAAGTGTTTTTATTGGTCTTTCTACTATCTTAATATTAATTTTATGTTTATCTAGGGCCCTTCTAAATTTGTAAGCTAATTCACCTCTAGGGGTTGTATCGATGAACATTACACTCTGGTATTTATTGCTATCTTACCATGAGTTTATTCTATTAGCCTTATTCCTAGTTCTTTCTATTCTATTCCACAATTTGCTCCTATACAAGGGGCAGGTCCCATTTGTGTCATTATTTACCATTTATTCCCATTTGGTTCTGGCTCCTCTATATACTCTGATTTTATCTCTCTGATTGTAACCAGAGAACTGCATACGGTGGATGAAGTGTTGTATGTGTCTCTCTAGTTCTTTGGGGTTGCACATGCGGGACACGTTTCTCATCACTCGTACCAAATCCGCAATCAGTATGTTGATTATGGTATGGGCCAAACCAGCTGAGTTTCGGTGGATCAGATATTTGGAAGTCATGGGTTTTGCATAATGGGAATGGAGAATTTGTTTTTTGTTATTAATGGTATCTAACCAGAGCTCTGTGTCTAGTACAGGTAATCGATGGTTGGGGTGTTTGCTTGGGTAGTCTATAGTAACTCTAATACTCTGGTGGATGGAGTTAGCTATTTGCTGGATGCTTTCCATTGTGTTTTTCTCTAATTCCTGACTGTTCTCTAGTGGGGGTGTTTTTACTACGATGTTTATATCATCAACGTAGCGGGAGCACATTATCAGGGTTAAGGGTATTCTAATTGTTCTTTAAGTTTAAGTCTACTGTCCCACCATACCATAAATAGGTTAGCTATGTCGCCTGCAATGCTAACACCAATGGCTTCTCCCTCCTCTTGGGCATATGTTTTTCCATTAAATTTGAACATATGTTCCTTAAGGGTTAATTTTATACTGGCCCCCACCGCATGTGCAATCATTTTCTTTAGTTCATCTTGGTTTTCGGGGGTCCGTATGGTTCTGGTCCACCCGTTCCATCTATCTGTGTGGGTTTTCTTGGCCATTGAGGTAATGGTATGTGGTCTGCCTCTTGCTGGTCTTGTAGGGCACAGGTTGCTAAGGCCATATGTATCTAGATAATCATTACTATAGGTAAGTTTAAGTAGGAGTCCCAGCTCACTGGTATCAATCCCACGGAATTCAACATTGTTCTCACTGATCATTTCTATGCATTTCTCCACAGCAAAATCCACGTCAATAGATGGATACAGGGACACAACATCCATACTACCTATTATACAGTTTGTTAGGTCCCTAGATCGGTTACTCTCGCCGATTCTGCTGAGGAGGTCCTTCGTGCTGTCACATACATCTGGGGACATTTCAATGATGGGGCGTATGATCAGGGAGAGGAAGTAGGACAGTCTGTAGTTACTAGCAATGTTAGCTCCACAGACTGGCCGTGTTGGTGGTCCTGTGACAGGGTCACTGCTCGTTTTATGGTCTTTTCGAAGCCCATACAACGCTGGCACGTCATTGTTCCAGGCCTGGAAGTTGTTGGCAGTCCTTTTGTTGGGCTGCATTATATTTGTCCACATCATCATATGAGCATTGAGGGCTTTTTCCCTATCCTCATGCTCTTGTGGTGTTACTTCTTTTGTGTTAGTGATGTGGGGTTGCATTGCCTGGATGTAGTTTGGCAGACTGTCAACCGACATTCTGCCAGACTTGTCTGTTGGAAAGCATGCTATCTCTCCATTACGCGAGCGCTGCATGAGCTTACGTAAGCCATTTGCAGATTTTTCTCCCAGTTGCTGGGCCTCCATTCTATTATGCTTCTTGCTATACTGTTCTATAATATTTCTAAGTTTAGATCTAGCTATACTAAATTGTGCTTCTGTTTGTTCATCGACCCGCGACGGCAATTGCGTGCGTTTGTTAAAAGCCAAAGTCGTGGCGTGGACTCGTCGCAGGTCGAACGACTTATCGGAAGGATTATAAAATGTAGAGTTCCAGGCTGCTGATTTACTAGTGCTATTGTTATTGTTAGTTGTGTTGTTTCTATTTCTATTTCCACCAACAGCCTCATGGTTGTTTCTATGTATCTCATTATTACTCCTGTCTCTTTCCTCTGGCTCATTGTTATTATCTACTCTATTTTGTGTGTCTGTGTGTTCGTCCTGGTTATTTTCTCTGTCCATAGTCTCTCTTCTCCTTTCAATCCTATTACCTTCCCTTATTTCTGTGCTACTATCATTACCTGTTTTCTGTGTCTGTGTGTTTGTTAAGATTGTGGTGGTGGTGAGAGGCATTGAATGTGTGTGTGTTGTTGTTGTTGTTGTTGATGTGTGCTGTTGTTGATGTGTGTTGTTGTTATTGTCTTCGTGTATGTTATTATTTTTGTGTGTGTTGTTATTGTTGTTTGTGTCTGCGTGTCTGTTGTTGTTGTTTCTGAGTATGTTATTATTGTTGATGTGTGTGTTGTTGTTATTGTTGTTCGTGCCTGTGTGTCTGTTGCTGTTGGGATATGTGTTGTATATGTGTGTCTGTGTGTGTGCGTATGTTGTTACTTTTGTTTTTGTTTTTGAGGCTCCAACGTAATTTTGTAAATGATTTTTCTATCTCTGACAAACATTTAATCATATTTACCTTATTAAATGTGGCATACTTAGGTGGTTGTTGTAATACTGATAATTCATCAGAGTCGACCGTAGTGTTGCCGTATATATTTGTGTTGTTGTTGTTGAATTCATCTGTTAATGAGATGTCGGCCATATTTATACCGTCAATTTTGTCGGGATATCTATTGATATTCTCTAAAGTATCTTGATTTAGTTTTATCTGTTTGAGCCACTTTAGTTTCTTGTTAAAGTGCTTGTCACATTCTTGAACAATTTACTTTTCTTCAGGACGTATAAGGTTTATAAATATAATTTTTCTCTTGGTGTGGTGATCTTACTTATTTCTTGTAATAGGTTACGCTTATGTTTTTCTTGATGACTTAATTCTCTATAAATCTTCTTTTTCATGTTTAGAATTAGTGTTCGTTTTAGCCTATCTGCTTGCTTTTTGGTGAGCTGTAATCTTCTTACATCGGTGTTGATGGTGTTGGTGTAAATTCAGGACGAGGCACATTCTTTTATGAAGTGTAGTTGTCGAGATGTTATTGTTTTTCGAGACAACAGAACATGGTGGTTTTCAGTATCTTGTTAGCCTGGCTAAGGCTTACGATATTTCGTTTCTGAATTTGTTTAGCAAGATGCTTTATCTGAAAACGTGTGTTGAAACCGATATTGTTATACTTTGGGAGGGTCACATTTAGGAATTTATAAATTTCTGGTTGGTTGGTTGGTTCCACAACCAGATGATTGTTTATATATTGTCAAAGTTCTTTCCTCACACATTCTGTGACCACTTCAGTGACTGGGGATTCTTTTCTTTGTTTTTGTGCCTCTCCTTTGTTCTGTCCTACGCCATCTTGTTTTTGTGTGTGTGTTGTGTGCTTAGATTGCGCATGTGTTACATCCGGGTGTCTATGTGTGTTTATATATATATATGTATATATGTATGTATGTATGTAGATTTATATATATATATATGTGTGTGTGTATGTATGTATATTTATATATATATATATATGTAGATTTATATATATATATATATATATATATATATATATATATATATATATATATATATATATATCGTTTCTGAATTTGTTTAGCAAGATCCTTTATCTGAAAACGTGTGATGAAACTGATATTGTTATGCTTTGGGAGAGTCATGTTGCCAATAAGAAACACACGCACCAGTTGCTTTCACTCCAATTTATTATAAATTAAATTTATAAATTTAAGAATTTATAAATTTCCGGTTGGTTGGTTGGTTGGTTCCATAACCGGACGGTTGTTCATATATTGTCAAAGTTCTTTCATCACACATTCTGTGACCTTTTCAGTGACTAGGGATTCTTTTCTTTGTTTTGTGCCTCTCCTTTGTTCTGTCCTACGTCATCTTGTTTTTGTGTGTGTTGTGTGCTTAGTTTGCGCATGTGTTACATCCGGGTCTCTGTGTGTGTTTTTATTTGTTTATTTATATGTTTATTTACATGTTACTGGTTGGTTGTTTGTTCTATGTGTGTGTGTGTTTTCATTTTGTCCTTAATTGTAAGTTGTGATGTTGCTATTCCATTCATGTTTTCTATTTAATTTTGGTTGGAGTTCATTTATGTTTATTGCCTCTGTGATTTGTCTAAACATTGCGTGTTTTCTGTGTGTAGATTCTATTTTTATTTCTATGTTCTCTAATTTGCACTTATGTTCTATTTTAGCATGTTGGTGGAGATTTGATGAATCTTTTTTATCTTAAAGTTCTCGCCAGTGTTCATTTAACCGTTCTCCTATACTACGAGCTGTCTCACCTATGTACACTATATTTTTATCTCTACATTGTCCTTCAGTACATCTTATGCTATATACTACATTTCTAGTTTTACAGTTAATATGGGGGCTTAGTTTACAGACTATGCATTTCTTATCTATAGAGGGAGGTCTTTGAAAAGGGTATGTATTGCTAATAAGTGTTTTTATGGACGTACCTGGTCTTTCTACTATCTTAATATTAATTTTATCTAGGGCCCTTCTAAATTTGTAAGCTAATTCACCTCTAGGGGTTGTATTGATGAACATTACACTCTGGTATTTATTGCTATCATACCATGAGTTTAATCTATTAACCTTATTCCTAGTTCTTTCTATTCTATTCCAAAATTTGCTCCTATACAAGGGGCAGGTCTCTTTTGTATCATTATTTACCATTTTTTCCCATTTGGTTCTGGCTCCTCTATATACTCTGATTTTATCTCTCTGTAACCAGAGAACTGCATACGGTGGATGAAGTGTTGTATGTGTCTCTCTAGTTCTTTGGGGTTGCACATGCGGGACACGTTTCTCATCACCCATACCAAATCTGCAATCAGTATGTTGATTTTGGTGTGATCCGAAAGAGCTGAGTTTCGGTGGATCAGATATTTGGAAGTCATGGGTTTGGCATAATGGGAATGGAGGATTTGTTTTTTGTTATTAATGGTTTCTAACCAGAGCTCTGTGTCTAGTACAGGTAATCGATGGTTGGGGTGTTTGCTTGGGTAGTCTATAGAAACTCTAATACTCTGGTGGATGGAGTTAGCTATTTGCTGAATGCTATCCATGGTGTTTTTCTCTAATTCCTGACTGTTCTCTAGTGGGGGTGTTTTTACTACGATGTTTATATCATCAACTTAGTGGGAGTACATTATCAGGGTTAAGAGGTTGCTGTCTTCTAATTCTTCTTTAAGTTTAAGTTTAAGTCTATTGTCCCACCATACCATGAATAGGTTAGCTATGTCACCTGCAATGCTAACACCAATGGCTGCTCCCTCCTCTTGGGCATATGTTTTTCCATTAAATTTGAACATATGTTCCTTAAGGGTTAATTTTATACTGGCCCCCACCGCATGTGCAATCATTTTCTTTAGTTCATCGTGGTTTTCGGGGGTCCGTATGGTTCTGGTCCACCCGTTCCATTTTTTTGTGTAGGTTTTCTTGGCCATTGGATAATGGTAGGTGGTCTGCCTCTTGCTGGTCTTGTAGGGCACAGGTTGTTAAAATCATATGTATCTAGATAATCATTACTATAGGTAAGTTTAAGTAGGAGTCCCACGGAATCCAACAGAATTCAACATTTCTCTTACTGATCATTTCTACGCATTTCTCCACAGCAAAATCCACGTCAATGGATGGATATAGGGACACAACACCCATACTACCTATTATACAGTTTGTTAGGTCCCTAGATCGGTTACTTTCGCTGATTCTGCTGAGGAGGTCCTCCGTGCTGTCACATATATCTGGGAACAAAGGAGAGGCACAAAAACAAAGAAAAGAATCCCCAGTCACTGAAGAGGTCACAGAATGTGCGAGGAAAGAACTTTGACAATATATGAACAACCGTCCGGTTATGGAACCAACCAACCAACCGGAAATTTATAAATTCTTAAATTTATAAATTTAATTTATAATAAATTGGAGTGAAAGCAACTGGTGCGTGTGTTTCTTATTGGCAACATGACCCTCCCAAAGCATAACAATATATATATATATATATATATATAAATATATAAATCTACATACATACATATATACATACATTTATATTTAAGTGTGTAAGGATGTTGATATGATCTATGTCTTCTTTTTTTGGTAAGGAGAACATTAACATCAATAACTAACGCCGGCCTGTGTGTGTGTATATGTGTGTGTGTGTGTGTATGTATGTGGATATAAGTGTGTGTGTGTATGTATGTATGTATGTATGTATGTATGTATGTATGTATGTATGTATGGCCATCCAAAATCACCGGGAGAGATGACCCCTTAGCCTTTGTTAAGGCAGAATTCTAGGAGAAGGAAAACTCTGATATAACACCTGCAACCCTGATGGTATCCAATGATGTTGACTTGTTCTTCTTTTTTGTAAATATCATCTTGGTTAAGAGAGTGGGACTGGCTTTGTGCAGTGCCTTTGCTCACTATAAAAGCTTCACGGCACAGGCATTGCTTTATATCTGGAGATCTCTCTGCACTTGTCGTCACATGGTAACATGGGCCCAGCAATGTGTCACTAATTGTCACAAGTGTAGTGTTTGTACCAGAGTTTTCAAGTCGCTGGCTGGACTAAAAAGTCACACTCGTTCAGCGCATCGGTAGGGGTTCTCCTACATGGATATAAAGTAGTGGCCGTACTCGAAAACGAGTTGGCAGCCACCATGTATGTATGTATGTGTGTGTATGTTCACCATCATTGCTTCTTCTTGTCATTTCTGTTGAAGGAGTCCTTACTTTCATTCTCTTTGATTTCTTTTGATTTTCTTTTATCTCCCTAGGGAATTCGTTGACAAGCTTCTTTTATTTATTTTCTTCGTTTTCTTCATTCAAATCACTGACTGTCTAAGGGACGTACAAATATGACTTATAAAACTTACCAAACTAAAGGGGCTTCTAGCGCCCTCAAAGTTTCAAACGCCCCCTTACTGCATAACGCCTCCTTGGAGCTACGAAACGCCCCCCGGGGTGGCATATGCCCCCCCCCCCTCCCCGTTGGGAACCTTTAATATAGAACATAACAAAGCAGAGACACAAAATAAGACATCAGTCACTGAAAGGCTCACAGAATGTGAGACGAAAGAGCTGTGACCCCCCCCCCCCCCAGTGACTGATATCCTATTTGGTGTCTCTCCTGTGTTATGTTATATACCATGGAAGTTGATTTTGTCGTGGAAACCCATGACCTCCAAATATCTGATCCACCGAACCTCAGCCATTTCGGATAACATGAAATTCAACATACTGATTGCGGATTTAGTAAGAGTGGTGAGGAACGTGTCCCGCATGTGCAATCCTAAAGAATTAGTGAGACACATACAACACTTCATCCACCGCATGCAGTTCTCTTTTTCCGTGCTAGCATGGGTTAGACGAATTGTCCTGTTGTGGGCAAAGCCAAGTCAAGTGACCATGTCTTGCTCATATAGAACTGATTTTGGCTTGATTTCGACAGATGGATGTACTTCCTAACACCAAGCTCATTTACAGTGTGGACTGGGTGATTTTTTGTCGTGACACCTACACGACCACTTTACAATGGGAGGGGGTGCAGCATACTGTCTATATGCTCCAGCTTCGGCTTGTACCCATGGGAAGTGGTGTATCACCACGTAACGCCAGATGTCTTGGCCCCGTGTCATCACCTTTCAGAAGTTCAATTGGGCAAGATCGGCTTTTATCACCTCATCCTAGTCTTATTCGGTGTCCCCCACTCCAAGGTTTGCATCGACTTTGAGTGCTCTGCACCATTTTATTCAGTTGTCATCCTTCATATATATATATATATATATATATATATATATATATATATATATATATATATATATTAATAAGAGGAATTCCAACTTTGTCTGATTTACTCGTTTTATTTACAATCCTTTAAAATATATATAATGGTATTATAATGAAATAGTATGATAGAATATTAAATTCTAAGTGTTAATTGAACAAGTACTTTCATGCTTTCGCAATCTTCAGGTTCATGATATGTGGTGACAGTCGAGTTTGCAATTTTCAACTGTGGAAAATTGCAAACTCGACTGTCACCACATATCATGAACCTGAAGATTGCGAAAGCATGAAAGTACTTGTTCAATTAACACTTAGAATTTAATATTCTATCATACTATTTCATTATAATACCATTATATATATTTTAAAGGATTGTAAATAAAACGAGTAAATCAGACAAAGTTGGAATTCCTCTTATTAATATAATCTTCTATACACAATC